>JABUQX010065022.1:0-22500 GCA_015478945.1 Trachelipus rathkii
TTTCATAATATATAAAATATATATATATAATTATGATATAATTATAAAATATATTAATACGTAATATATATAGTATATATATATATCATATATTTAGGCCTTAATTTAATCATATGTAATGATTCTTGTGATGGATGAATCATGAAGAGTATGAGTTTGTAAGAGGTATTGCAGTCAGATATCAAAGATTTGGAAAGGGGTGTGTGTATAATAGGAATGGGTTTTTGTAAATGTAAACCGTAGATAAGTTACTATGTAAGGTTATTATGGTTATCTGGTAAGTATGCTAGGACAGTCCTTAGGTTGTGAAGTTATTTTATGCTAGAGTGGTGAGCAGCTGAGAACATAAGTGAACTGCAGTTTATAAATATTTAGGATTAATAGTATTAGTTAACTAGTTGGATATGGACAAAAATGTAGTGAGATACGGCCGCTTGATTGCGGAGTTAATTATGTATTAGTATTAGAGTATTAGTTTATTTTATTAGTAAGTGAATTGACTAATTGTACGGAAGGAAGGCTGTGTGCTCAAGTTAAATTCCTTGGTAGATGATATTATATATTGAGACTAAGCTATCTTGGAGTGCGCTATCAGGGTGTAGGTCTTGTAGTGCTAGATGGTAAGTTATATACCTGTGTTAATGTGTAATAGGCTATAAAGTAAATGCAATCATATTAGGATTACCTGGAATAAAGAGCAGTTAATAACCGCTATACTAACAGTAACAAGTGTGTTCAGATGGACTAATCTTTACGGGCGTGTTAGGCATCGTGAGAAGATGAAATTATGATATAACAAATAAATTAGAGGAATATGAGAAACGTAGATTACTATAGAAAATTTGAGATATCTGTAGTAATGTACAAATAAAGTAGATCATGAGACTACATTTAAAGTACATAACTGAAGAGTTATGTCATTATTAGATAGTTATGGTCATTGTGCGATAAGTAAATTGGATGATATAGTCGGTTGAGATTAATAGCGGATATTAGCTATTACATATCTAATATAAGTGTGATAGTAAGTTTAGTATGTTATGAGTGAAAATATACGACTGGCTCGGAAACCGAAGAAAAGTGCGATATTAGAAGTCGAGACACAAATAGAAATGATCTGGAGGGTGGAAAATAATGAGATATGTCTCTATGAGGGCGAGAAAACAGAAATCCATTAATCATTCGCGATTGGTCTCAGTGGTAGACAATTACCACGGAAGCTCGTCAGAGAGTTGTTGAGTATGGTTTGAGAGAGTTTCGCCATCATACCAAGACGTGTCGCTGGGCCTGCATCTGGAATCATGGAATGAACTCATCATAATAACTTTGGAAGAGTAACGTGATATGTGCACCGAATATAGAGACTATTGGAGGTATGAAGTAACATTTCAGTAGGATCAACGTTCGCGGTGCCCCGTAGAAGGCGTCGTAAGTAGAGTGGAATTTTTTTATCTAGCAGACGGACGAGTTCCCACTAAATGACAGATTATACTAAAGTAGTAAAATATAAGGAGTAAGGACGAGCGCTTTCATAGTATATACTACCAGACTTGTGTCAATAATTCATCTAATTTATCTACCTCATACTTCTGTCTTCTCACGCGCTACACCACCATTAATGATTATAAAATAAGAACATACACTTGATCCTGCGTCATTTATTACAACTGAACAAAAGCTCATTTTACTACTATACTAAAGCAATATGCATGCGACAGTAGTAGTAGTTTTACATTCTACCCAGTGCCTTCGGGGGAAAACAAAGGATAGAGAAGTATGTGAAATGAGTAACTTTGTTAATGAGGTAGGGAGAATGATCGATCAGAACACTATATACGAAATAGATAGTTATAGATAAATTACATTCACCAGATAACATTTTCTCTTTTTAAACAAAACAATTTATTTTCTTAAGTATTATATATATATATTAATTATATTATATTATAATATATATATATATTATATACTATATATATATATATATATATATTATATATATTATAATATATTATTATATATATATATATATATATATATATATATATATTAATATTATATATATATATATATTAATATATCATAATAATTATATATATAATATAATCATAACTTAATTAGACATTTCTAAACAGATTGGTATGTATGTGTAAATTTATTTAGATATATACATTTAATTATTAATAAATATATAGTTCATGGTGCTTTATTTAATACTGTAGGAAATAATGATAAAAAATAGAAAATATCAAAAAAATATTAAAAGAAAGTCAAATAATGTCACAGAATAAGTACTGGCAAGTACGCTGCTATACTATATATATATATAAATAAAGGCATAAATAGAAAATATAAAAGTTTAGATTTACAAAAAGCTTTATCTTTATAATTGACATAATTAACATCTACAGTACAGTAGGTTTTTAGGAAATACGTGCAAGTACATAGTACTAAAGTACAAGTATCATTACCCAAAAAATGTACTCTTAGTACACTAGTAGCATATTATATGAGTATACTAAGTATTAAGTGTACTTGAAAGATACCACAACCCTGGAATTATATAGATATATTTCATTTTATGTACCATTATTCACTATAATTGACAAATAATTGTAACTTGCAGTGTTATAATAAAAACATATCAATGAAATATTATAAATAATTTTTCATGTTGTTAATATATTATAATAATATAAGTTTATGGCATTTTTTATATATATATATAAGTTATTTATTAGTATTATATTTACTTATAATTATTTATTTTTATCCTAAATATTGTTTGATTATATACTACGATTCGCATTCTAGATTTTATTTTATTTTCTTATTTTTTTACGAAAGTCCATCCATTAGAGAGAGAGAGACGAGAAGGGAGACAGATCAGCAGAGAGAGAAGAAGGCAGATGAGAGAGAGACGAAGGATAGGGGTCGCTGGTATATAAATTTAATGAATTAAACATCACTCAGCACGATAAAAAATCTTACATTCTCTTTGAACTTTAGATCTCTAGATTAAGAAATAAATTCTGTAAAATTTTCCATTACTATTTCGAAGTAAAGAAGGCAGGCAAACAAGGCTTGAAAAATGCGCAAGGCGTCTTTGAGAAAAATCAAAAGCTTATCTTAGGTATTCTTATCGCCGTAGTGGTAGGCAATTACAGGTCTACTGGATATTCAATTTTTCACTTTATCCTATACTCTTCATTCTCTCACGTACAAGTATTCAATATATCTTAGGTTCAATTGTGGAGCGCGTATGCTTCGATTTAAACCAACAACACCCAGCATTAAAATTCCTCTTGAAGGATCCCATCCTATTCATTAATCTTAATATTAAGATGCGATCAAGTATTTGGAGAATATTCGACTGGAATGGTACAGTATTCCAGAATATATCCTTTGATTGTGGCCAAAAAAAAATCTGATAAAATTCCAATGTATTATAATATATTTTTTGCTGTGGTAATGCCAGTTAGACTTAAATTCTTTGCTATAAGATTTAATCTTGTTATTAATTACCACATCTTCCTCATGAAGCAGATTTTATCATGTCATTAGCAAATTAGCCTCTTCGCACCATCTTGGATTATGAATACAATATGTTTTTTTGCTTATAATTTTTCTTCCTGAGAATTTAAGATTTTTGTTTTAAAGATAATTTTTAAGTTGGAAAATAGAGATAGTCAGAAACAGGGTTGCAATGGACCTGAGTCACCTTTCTTCTAGAAGAAAAAAATTCGTGCAATCAAATCAAAATATATAATATTTAAACATAAAAAGCTACTAATTCTATATATATATAAATATGTATATTTTTATAAAGTAACATAGAGGTCTTTTTCTATGCATATGCAGTATTTAAATTTTTATTTTTATCAATACTATTTGGACGACCTTTTTCTATGAGATGCATTGTATTCACTCACATATATAAACGCGTTAATAAGTAGGTAGTAGTTATAGAAATTATTATTACCCATAAGTTAAGATGAATTTATACGATATTCGTTTGAGGTATACCAATTGATGCTTCGACTATTTCCTATAGTGTATTTATAAGCATTTATTCCAAGCAGTTCGTCTCTATATTGAGATGCAGATTTGGATTATTTTTATGTAGATACAAGATTTGAAGTGAAAATGAAGTATTACTACTTATAATTATCCACATATTGAGTAGTATATATTAAGCTTATTATAATATATTATATATATATATATATATATATATTATTAATTATATAACTATAGTATATTATATATTAATATATATTATATATATATATTAATATATTATATATAATATATAGAGTAAGAGAGAGGAGAGAAGAGAGAGAGAGTCAGAGAGAGATGATGAGCAGATTGAGATAGTAGGAGTAAGAGATAGAGTATAAGAAGAGATATAGTAATGAAGAGAGTAATAGAGTAGTACAGAGTATAGAAGAGATAGATCGATAGAGAAGTAGTAAAAGAGAGAGAGTGTTAGAGGCAGAGTATGAGAGTGGGGGACTTTATGAGCGAGAAGATACGTATTAAGAGAACGATGTATAGAGGCTAGCATTGTGTTGAGCTTCAATAGAAGATGAGAAATTAGGTTCACGGAGGTAGCAGAGAGTAGAGGGTTACAATAAGATTATAGTAATAGAGAGCAGAGAGAGAGCGAGATTAGGGGTATTCAAGTTGTTCATAACGGTTACGGAAAGCACAATCAAGTTTGTTAGGTAAACACATTATACTACTAAAAATTATTTCACATATATTATTAATAATCGAAAGCATATAATCATCTCCAAATATGCATCATTAAATCCTACAACTATCTACATGAAGGAACTACACCTAGTACTTATCAAATAAACACAATTATAATAGAATGAATAGTTTATAATTTTATGTCACCTTTTAGATACTTTTTTAACCATTATTTATAATAATCATCACAGCTCCTCTTTAAAAATGGGAGGGGCAAATTTTGTAAATGAATTTAGATATTTTGAAAATCGAACAAAGTAAGATTATGCATATCTATAGTCTGCCACAAGATAGTATGTCACTCATTTGGAGGTGAATTTAGGATCTTAATTGGAAATATAAAAATTACAAAAAGAAAAAAAAAACTTATGTAAATAAAGGTCAAAATAATAATTTAATATATATATAATTGATAATATTTATATAATATATACTAATATATATATATATTATTTAATACATATTTAAATAATTAAATCATATAATAATCATAATTATATTAAATTAAATATCATAAGTAATATAATAATAATAAGTATGAAATTGAAAGGTCGCACGTTATAAAGCTGGGGGCGCGGCCTTACAAATACATTCTCTTTTGAACTGTCCAAAATATATGCCTGCCGGACCTAGTGTGGCGCTTAGCTGCCTATATTTTGCTCCTATATTTTCTGTAAATCATTATCATGATATACATCCTAAACGACTTCTATTTTCCCAGTAATGTGATCACTTTAAGCCTAACTCTCTATAAGAGAGGCCTGTAGTGAATTGACGACATATTTTTATGTTAGAAATTATAACGTTATAATAACTCTATCTTAGGTGGCGATTAATAAAAGCTATGCTTTTATTACTAGGAAAGAAAACACAATCTTTAATCAGATTACTTATTTACGAGTCTATCTTAAAACTACACTATACATACAACTATCATAACTCTACACTACGTCCTCTTACCTCCTCAATGTCCTTACTACTACGTGAGCTTACTGTCCACTTTTTCCCCCAGGAGGTTCAGCACGAACCTTGAAGAGTATGGAGTTGAGAAATCTTACTTCTCACTGAGACCTATTAGAGCTTGAATTTGAATTGTAGTTAAGAATACTGAACTAGTTACATATAACATTAACTTTACTAACTTATAATAATATAAACTACTATCACTAATAATGATATAAATTATAATAAAAATCATATAAAAAAAATAAAAATATATAAAAAAATATATAAATTAAATTTAAAAAAAAAAAATAATAATAAAAAATAAAAACAATATAAACATGTAAAATAATAAATAACAAAGACAGTTCATCAAGAGATTAGTTAATCATATCTAAAATAATATATAATAATAATATAATGAATAATATTAAATAATTAAATATTAATAATATAATAATTAAATAAATATAAGAATTATAATAATATAATTAATATAAATATTAATTATATAATAATAAAATAATAATTAATAATCAATACATCAATTAAATAATTAAATAATAAATTAATAATTAATATTAAATAAATAATATATAAATAATAATAATTTAATAATTAATAAAATAATATTATTAAATTAAACTGATTAAGATAGTATTAGTAAATATAAAATGATAATAAAATAATAATGATTAATTAATAATAAGTGGATAATGTTTTAAATTAATGATGTTATTAATAATTTAGAATAAGATGAATTAAATCTGAAATTGAATTTAATAATATATTAGATATATAATTAGTAAGGCAAATGATAATACTTTTCTTCAATGTATAATTAATAAAAATATACAAAATAAAAATAAATGTATAATAATAATAATAATATAATAATAAATGGGGTAGTAATATTATAATTAATATATTTTATAAGAAAGATTTAATAATCTAAGGATGTTTCTATGATGTTAATAGACAATAAAATAAGTTATAAATTAATCAATAATAATATATAATAATACATATATAATAATATAAAATTTATATAATGAATAATATATAATATAAAATAAATAATATATTATCACATAAAATTATATATCAATAATAATAATAATAATAATAATTAAATAATAATCAATAATTAATAAATTATTTATTACTTTAATCAAGTACATATTTTAGAAATTGAAATTTAAATCAAGGGAAATATACACACACACACACTTATCATTATAGTGAGTGTACTTTGTAGTTTTGGAGATAAAAATAAAATAAAATATGCATATTTGTATCCTATACATTCAATAATAGGCGCGGCAAATAGAGGAACTCGCAAAATAGAATTTATCTAATATGAGACTTGTTTATCCTAATATTTTGCTTTATCTTATTCTTCAGGCATAAAAATATGTTAGTATTGGCACACTTATGCGCCATTAGCGCACTATATCAAAATTATGGAGATAATAAGTAGATACATATAGAGTCGAAATATAAGAGTACGAGTCATATAAGATCGCAATGATGCGCAACACAGTGGTTGTGCAAACGATACATCACCAAGCTTTATGTGAATAATATAGATAAGTAATTATAAATAATACAATGAATCGATAATAATTATAATAATATAATTAAAAATATATTATTTGAAAAATGATATATAATATTAACATTATAATTAAATAATTTGATATTTACCAGAACGTCTTACCTTTTTATTAATTTCCAAATCATTACTATATATATATATACTAATAATAACAGGAAATATATATTTAACTAACATATGGCGGTATATCAAAAACAGAATTTTATTCCTTGAATGGTAAAAAGGGGAATGAAAATGGTACTCATAAGTAGGAGAGAAAAGGTCAAAAAAGATATCTTAATTTAAAATTTTATATATTTACTTCAACTACAATGATTGTTCTCGGAGACGAAATAATTATTATATTAATTTGAATATTTATATTATTATTCAATTATATTAGATTAATTAATATATTTAGTTATTATTAATTAATTTAATTATTATTTATTATTATTATTATTAATTAATTATTATTATTATTATTTATTAGAATACTTGGCAAACTATAAGCAAGTATTAATTCAAAAAATAATACTAACTTTAAGAATATAGGCGATCAGATAGTGAGTGACATATAACACAAAATTATCATTAGCTCGATGATTGAATCCCTACTTTACAATTAGTAAGAGGTAGACAAATTTATATGATAAGTTGAAGCGCCCCTGACATAAGTGTTGGTACCGTTATCGCCACTCACGAGATCATCTAACGACTTAGGCTAGAAATTTTGCGTTTCGATAAGGCCTATCAATAGTGATTATATGATATAGGTACGTTTAGTAGTGTGTATGTATAACATATGAGAAGAATTAAAAAAAGCGTTTGACAGATACTATTAGTGTGTTGTTGAAGTATTGTTAGGGGAGGCTTATACAACACAGCTAAATTAAATGCACCTGGTAATAATGATTTATTCGATATATCAATACTGCGATATATTTCGATATAGTATTCGATGTATCGGATATCAAAGATGCAAGATGCGCAATAACGATTCATTGTTATGCACCAGAGAGTTTATGGTTGTATAATAGTTAGTAGTTATATCTTAAATAAATAGTTAATATTATAAGGTATTGGTAGATAAGTGGTATTATTAGTCTACGATTTAAAGTAGGCACATTATGTAAAAAAAAAATAAAAAAACAAAAAAATAGATTACAACTTATTAAGATTTCATAAGATTTAAGTAAAGAACTTTTAACTGGGAAGAAGAATTGTATGAGGTTGGATCATTTAAGAAAGTTAATCTAATCAAAAGATACTTGAAATAATGACTTAGATATGAAGCAAATTTATGCACCTTATGTCGAAAGCAAGAAAAAGGGGATGGAGTTAAGTAGTTAGTATGATCGCAAGCTAATATGTAAGATGATGTCAAATGTAAAAGTCTAGGTTATAAAGGTCGTTAGGTTGATAGTAGGTCTTACTTTGATTGCACGCACTATATACTGCTAGAGAGTCATATGCCTTGGATGTGGGATACTCTATTGTTGCACATCCTTCTCATGCTCGACACGAAATTATATTAATACAAAAAAGTATATAGAAGGATTATAGTAAGGTGGGTGGAAAGACTGGTTAATACTGATAAGCACTCTTTACCACGTTCACATCGCTAGTCTGTTATGATTTTATGTGTTATTGTTCAAGATTGAGTACTCATACTATGATACTAATTATAATAGAGTTTTAAACAGAAAGGGATTTTAACACGTATATCGAGCAAATTTAACATAAATAAAAAGACTTTAATACCTTGCTTTTTCTTATTAACTGTGCCAAATGAAACCTGCATCGTGTACAAATACTATTTCGCGCAACAGGAATTTAAGTGCAAATTTATATGAGCTCATATTGAGTGAGAAAAAATAGTACCGGGAGATTTGGTAGCAAAAAAAACTAATATATATATGCGGTGATTCATATACAAGATGTATTTGTTAGTTTGTATATTCGGACATTTAATGGGATTAAACTTGTAGGGGTGACTTTATTGAGAGTGGTGTGACTTTTTAGGCTTTTTTTAACATTTCTATTTTTGAGGGAAAGTAACAGAAATAAAAGGAATTAATCAATAAAATAATTGAATTATGGATTTTTGAACGCATGAGAGATGGAGAATCTCATAATTTAATTTGAACTAATTATATCTAAGATAAAGGAGAGAAGAATAAATGGAAAAGAAATAGAAAAAGAAGAATATTAAAATATAATTTATAAAATAGAGGATAAACACATATATAAATATTGTAGTAGAAACAGATCGAGTTGATCACATAGGAAAGCACTAAAAATGCAGTATTATTGTAGCCACTATTACTTGCGTGGAAGGTGAGTAAAGACTCGAGCGTATACTCAGATAGAGAATTTGTGTTATTGGAGCAGGAGTAATGAGTACACAAGGGTTGGAGTAGAGATCAGTATAAGACATCCAGTACATCTGAAATATGTAAAACAACGAAGAAGATGAAGTAAGGCTTAATATTGAGCACCGGATGTTATAAATTATTATCATTATCAAAAAGTACATGCCATATAGAATCCGGTGACTATCATCGTGTAGAGTCTCATATGTAGTTTGAGCATAGAAACTCGCGGGGTAATGACTAGTAAGGTGACTAACTCAGTTAAATCGCTCAGATATTATAGATACAGGGTAGGAATATAATATCTCTTATTAGTAACAAGCTTTGCACCAGACAAAGACTCTGAGACGAAGAGGAGCTGTGGCGAAGCGAAAGCACTCCTACCAGGTTCTGGTTTTAATAGGCCACACCACCGGGGGTAGCAGGGTAGGAATTGTTGGAGATCTGAGGAGATAAAAAATATCGATATAGTATATTATAGATCACTAATGGTGACTCGTTTAAAAAAAATATAATGGGTAAATGTTAAAATAGTGAAAATTTTCAGCTGCGTCTCTTACCTCCCTCTATCATGTTTATAGTTACGTACTGTGAGCCGAATATATATAGACGGAATATTGGATTATGTATTCTACGGAATGGGATTTATATTATACTAAAAATTTGGTAAGAATTTATCAGGCAATAAAAATCAAAATATCTAGGTTATTTATATATATGAAATTACCGTTTTTAGGAAAAACTGTGGTTTGCTAAGTGTATAGTAAATTTAATATAATATAATAGTAGGATAAGTAGAAAAAAAATGATGATATTTATTAAATTATGGACTGATACAAGACTTTGTGTGGGTGGTTTTAAATACGTACGAGATATTATCTGGTACAGTATAAAAATGGTAAAATGTAATAGTAAACCACAGTTGGTGATAAAAATAAATTGAGACACACAATCATGACTGGAAAGGAAGATAGGTTTAGATTAGGGTTTAATGTCCTCCACAAATTACACAGTGCTTCGCCACTACTTGTTCCTCACATACTTATACATTAAAATGTATATGGAATGCCCAGGTAAGTAGATAGAGGAGGCAAGTTCTTTGCATAGAGAGAATAGACATATATAGATAGTGAGAATGACCAAAGAACTGAGGACTTGACCGTGAGGTTACAGATATATTGGAAGGTATTACTCCAATGATAAATCAAGAAAAGGTGTATCATTATGATATAACGTGACCTATGGTGAGGTGGGCAGATAAGAGGCCCCCACCCTTCCAAATAGAGCACGGAATTTAATATAAGGGAAAATAAAAAGAGAAATATATCAGAGAGAGCTCACTAGAGGCCCGTTACCTCGCTCAGAATAATAGTGGTAAACTATATTCGATGAGTGAGAAGATAGGTATTAGGCTTTAGAGCGCGACTAGCTTACTCGAACGTAAGAGTAGAAGATTCTTAGTGTGAGTGTGGTAAGCAGTAAAAATGATAGTAAGCTAATTGCATGATGAAACGTTTGAAGCTGTTTTGGGAAATAGGACAGAGGAATACCTAAAGATGAGAGAATACACGAAAAATGAGCTAGCTTAGAAAAAAATGCACTGTTATTTACAAGAGGCCATTGAGAGAGGACAAGCATATTTACAAGATAGAAAGGATAACGCAGTATATAATGAGAGTTCTATTTGTATAGGAGACTCTAATTTACTAGGTATGTAGTGTATGAAGATTGCACAGCAAAATAAGTAATATTTTAATAGAGAAGAAAAAGAAACTTATAGGTCTAGACTCGTAGATTTTGAGAAGCGAAGCAGATAGCAAACATAGGTATATGTGTTTGATGCATTTGCGTGTGAGGGTAGAGCTATGAGGAAAGGGCTGACACGGAGTCTCAGGAAAAGACATTAGTTTTTGATGTAGATAAAGGGAGTCTGATTTTACAAAGTCCATGAAAGGTGGGATTGATTATACAAATCATTAAAAAATGTGATAAAATCTATATGAGTAATCGAGTGACTGAATAAAAAGAGTGCCGATCAAATAAGTTAAGAGCAATCGATGGAGTCGGGACACCATGAGAGGGCTTGAATAAGAATTAATTATAAGAAAGGTTATAAGTGATTTCCATTCAGTAACAATGGTTTTAAAATTCTGGAATGGTTTGCCAACAGGAGGTTTGTCGAGTGCGACCTCGATTCCAGTCCATTTAAAAATATGATTGGATAAGTTTATAGTGGGATGGTTTGGGTATTATATAGTATAGAAGTCATGCTGAGTTCTTGAGAAGCGCGACAGACGCAGGTGGATATTATTGATGTTAACAGTCATGTTATTAGCTGAGATTAGAGAGGTTTCGCTGCTATATGTTGCTAAGGCAGAATAATATCCATCGAGGAATTACGTCATAATATACTAAATCGGTTAAGAGCGCTCATGTTTTTGTTGTCCTTTGGAGTTGTAATGATTGAGATGACATATTATAATCGAATAAAGTTTTAAATTGAAAACTAACTAGGGGATATAGCAATATGAGATAAGATTGGCTACAATGTAGAATTCCAGAAGAGGTTATAACTTTGAGAGGTTATACTATGTAAGTTTTATTGACCCGCGCACACTCCCTATACCAGAAGTGGAATGTGGAGTTGCAATGAAACATAGCTGTTTATTGTGAGTAGTGGATTCTAATGGCCTTGATATAGGGCAAGTATCGAAAAGAGGCCTATGTGGCTATACTTTACGGTTCTTTAATTTCTAGATTATGAGTTGCGGTTAGTATATTCATTAGAGGCTTTCCAATACGAACTTTTCTGCTAACTCGAGTATCGGTAGTTATTCTGCTCAATTAATTTTCGAATTAACTTTTCGAATAGTTATAAAATACATAATTTGATTATAGATACATCGATGTCCACTGTCTGACTATCGGGCATACCTGTCTACAACTTGCAGACAATACTTATCAGGTGCACTTGAGAAAATTGTATTAGGATTGTAATTAATTCTTTTGTATTTGCATTAGACCTGCTGTGTATATTTCTGTATTACGAGATGTCCGCCTAAGTGTTTAGAGCGAAATAGGACTCCGGAGGGCACCTTAGTTCCTAAATTATTTTGTGCCAAAATATATATATATATAATAGAATTTGAGTTTCTGTGCAACCAAAATTTACTTGATGAAATGGAAAATGAAAAATGATCAAGAATATGAAAGGTATAATGTGCTGTTCCAGTCACCGGGACATGTATAGAAGAAAGTTAGTTGATTGAACGACAAAAACTAGTAAAAATATTATTACTTATGAGAGCAACACAGATGGTATCCAATACCAGTCAGAAGGTATGTATATGAGGAAAAGATTTATTACTGATTTTCTAAAAAGTAAAAGGTTAAAATGTAGTATATTTGTTCATATGATAAGAATTAGTCGAATAATAGAATGGGCTGTATCGAACACAACTTTTTATGTTGCCTCAGTTTTCGCGTAGGGGATGAAAATCGTGTCAAATAGCGAAATGTGAATGGGTAAAGAGAGAGAGAGAAGAACTTCACTGAGTAGAGCTTGTTGTTTCATATATAAATCAATAGAATGATATCTAATATGTTTTAATATTTATTTTGTTAGATAATAAAAAAAGTAAATCTTGCATTATGTTACAATTTAAAATTTAATAGATACATTTTTTTGGTGAACTTCCTTAGTAGTTATATTATTGTACGCTTGTTCTTTCAATGTCTCATTATGATTTCAAAGAAAGATGTTAAAAGTAGTTGATTTTTCATTTAGATAATTTTGAATAATAAATTGTCTGTGACAGCCGAGAAACTCAGCGTAAATAGGGGATTAACGGGATTAAATTTTTAAATGGTAAAAAAAATTACTACTTATTTTAAAGTCCTTAAGAGATAATTAATTGTTGAGAATTTTATATAAAAATTAAAAAAAAAAAAAATAAGAACACTTGCAGCTGGGCTTTTTTTGGGGTTTTATTAGGTGGCTCCCTTTTTTTGGTTTTGTGTGTATTTTTCTTTTGGTTGTGGGATCTATGTATTAATCGCACCACACAATCCTAAGGTAGTTTACTTGGTATCATTATGTAATATCAAAAACGTGAGACTCATCAACTTCTCAACTTAAACAGATCCTCAAATCCTTGCTGGATTATTCTCACTGAGATGTAAACATTTATATTGTTATTTATCGAGCACACTCATACATACAAAAGAAATTAGATAATAATGCTTGACACTGTGCTAAAGACTAAAACCCAATTATTGTTTAGATATCTAAGCCGCATGTATAATTCTGCGAATGAATTACGAAACCACACAAAGAACATAAGTAAAACAAGAGTTATATCATTTAACCGTATTTGAAGAAATGTAAAAAGAGAACACATTCCTTTCGCTAATAGCTTGAATACTGGTCTGCAATTGGAAAAATCAATATATTAACTGCGATCTGAAAAAATAGGTAAATTCACTTTTCTCGAGAGATATTAGTAAAAGAAGTAGAACTACAGGCTTATTCTCTTCTAGCCATGTACACCAGATTGTGTTATATATTGCTCAAGTTAATGTTAAGACGGTACTAACCTCGGTGATTTAAAAATACAACATTAAATCAAGTTCTCTGTTAGGTTATTCACTGGTTTTTAGCACAGGAATAGCAAATTAAATAATAGTAGATTCTATCATAAATAGAACCACTCCTACTATCGATTGAAGGACTACATTATTTAGTAAGACTAGGAACTATCATGATATATCATAATGCTATATGGATGGTATATGATATCACGAAGATAGTTAATTATTTTACTGCGGAGAGTACCACACTCGAGAAATCGATTATGAGTGGTAATTGAGTATACTATGACCACCTGTGGATGATGTTTGTGTGGCCAGTGTATCTTCCCTTCACAAAATTCTCGCACAAAAATAAATACCATCAATTTTATAAAAAATTGAGGATTTAGAAGTACTTTTTGATATTGCTAAAAAGGGTTACAGTTCTATAATGATTAGAAGATTTATGGAAAATATAATAGATGGCTAATTTTTTGTTTAAGAAGATGAACTTATAATGTATGTATTTAAAAGTGTGATAAAATCATTGTGTTAGCTTACAAGAAGAATGTGCAGTGGAATTAATAAAACATTATGAATTTTTTTGTAAAAGAGCGAGTATGCAGATATATGTTGGCGCCCGACAATATTCCAATCTACTACTGGACTAGTAGGCTGGTTGATTAAAATATATATTGGACAGTGGAATCTGCTGAGTGTTGAGGAAAAGTAAGACAATTTAAAAACTTTCGTACATCCCTAAAACGATGTTATTTAAAAAAAAATATTTTTTAATTTTATGTTCATTCTACTTTATTGTAACTATTTTGAATAAGAATTACGCAGTAGAATTACTCACGCAAAAAAGATGTAGTTTGATTTTAGATTTATATGGTAGGGAGCGAGCCGATGGGCGTTTTTTGTCTGAGAAAAGTATTTGCGTCACGCTTAAATTCTGGAGAGGTCTGCCCATTTATTAGTGAAACCTATTATTATTATTCTAGTGTATGTATGACTGTAGTTATTAGAATGTCAATATATTCCAGTAATAGCAGTCGAAAAATTATAAGAGGAAAGGCAATTAATTATTAGTATTAATTATATTATATTATTATTAATTATATTATAAATGGGCCTAGTACATTAGCAATCAGATAAATGGAGAATACATAGTAATTTATGAGTGAATAATAGATTGAAAAAATAAATGTAGGATATGAAATAATAATTTTGATATGATAAAAAATTAATAGTAATAAATAAATAAATTTTGGATATTAAAATCAAAATCAGATTATTTAACGGTTAGTGTTGAATTTTTAACTATTTACTGGCGCTGATTGCCGAGTGGATCGGTATGCAGTGTAAACAGCAAGGCCTGGTAGCCGGATTTAAAATTTTTTCAAGGTTGCAAGGCCAAGAGGCAAAGAGTAAATTTTGTTGTGTAATATGGGAGCGAGAGCGGAGTCGCAAGCAATCAAAAAAGGACCTGCTCCGGCCTCTAGCAGTACAAACTTCAGTAATTATTCATTTTAATATATATACTATAGTATATTATATAGGTATGCTATACACGAAATTCAACCTATATATATTATACTATACTATATATTTAAATTATATAATATATACATAATAATAATTGTAATATTTATAGACAATTACTCGTAGAAATATATATTATTATACTGCATTTAGTAGTAAAAGCTATGTATTTTATGTATACATAATATATCAACTACTAATAAAATTGAGTTTATATAATATAGGAATGAAATAGTTCTAATCTATATCACCGTACATATATAATAGGGATTTTTTATATATATATATAATTAGTAACTTGGAATAATTATAAAAGGGGTTTCAAGAATAATCGTTGGTGGACAAAATAAAAGAATTAAAAAGTGGGTTTTTTTGGGGGCTTTTTTTGGAGTTTTATTGGAGCTTTTCTTATGAGTCAAGTATTTTGAGGGCTTATTTTTTTCTTATATTAAATTTCTATTTTTGAGAGGAAAACATAAGACGAAAATGATCAATTGAGTAGAATCACCAGATAACCAAGTGTCTTAATAAGGTTAATATAAGAACAAAGTATATCCCTTATTGCATATGTCAAAACAAACCCAGGTTAGGGTTAAGTACCAGGAAAGTAAGTATCTGTATATAATTAAAAATAATGGAATACATATGTATTTAAAGGAAAATTAAACTAAGCACTAGAATACTATAATATATTTATAATATATATATCGTATAATATTAATAATACGTATAATAATAATAAATATAATAGGCATATATCACCCGGACTGGGCTCCTTTGGTGAGTCGCGTCCGCGAAGACTTGGAAAGGGGGAACCGCCTATCCGTGTAATTTAGAGTGAATACAGTAGTTTGAGGGAATATATAATGTGTTGAGAAATTGAGGCTGCATGTCTATACACACACACACGTATTTCTGTCACTTGGGGAAATAGTTGAAGGAAAAAAGTAAAGGCTCTTATTTTGCAGATGTAGATAGTTACTCTTGTCAACTAATAATAATTTATTATAAAGACTCTGTTATATATGAGTGACAGTAAAGTTAAGCAAGCTTAACCTTTTTGAAATAAAACTAATTTTTAAGGTATATAAGTAACTATTATATAACAGTCGATCTATCTACTTCAATAACTGAAGATTGAGTAAATTTTTAGTTTTTGGAAACCAAATCACACTGTTTGAAAGCTAATATGGATGAGGAAAACAAATTCGCAATAGCTCTCTGTTCACATTTATTAGATACAGGACGGGCACAGAGACAGTGTCGGTAATGGAAGGAAATAACAAGCATATTCTATGAAAGAAAAGAGCAGCTCAGTTCTTATATCTCGATTAATAACTCTCTGTACTACATAATAATATGAAAATGATATTTTATAAATTAGAAAAAAAATTATGTGTATATACAAATACATGGGTACATAGGTGTACAACAAGTCAAATGAGCAACTAAGGCAATAGGAGAGATAAGAGTGAATAGATTTGGTTTATACTAAAACCTGATCAGATTTTCTTGTGACAGAATAAATTCTCAATTGGGGTTACTAGTGAGCGACTCAGTTATAAGTACTGATCTTTTCTCCCAGTTGTAATATTATCTTGCACACACATTCCTTTATATTGCTTATCAGTATATGAATATGTTTAAAGATGACATAATAAGGTCATGGCTTAAAGTAGATCTAAGCCGATTCTTTTACAAGAGTAAAGAAGTTAGAAAATACCATCCTTCTCACACGGTTGAATCTTTGATGCGGTATTAGGTAGTGCGTCTAGTACAGTTAAACTTGTTAACTACATATAGGTTTATGTAAAATAACTCACCAATCATATTGTGGTAAGTTCAAAAACAACAAAAAAGGCGCATCAGATTATCCGAACACACGTTTTGTCAGCAGAGAAAATTAACACTCGATTTTCATCTGCTCTCAAATTCAGATTCGACATTGCCATATTCACAAATATTATCTCACAGGCTTCTGTGTCGTTACACTTGCGAGTCTTGTTCTTTTAATATGTCTTTTCAGCCATTTAAACTTTCATACTAATCTGCAAAACTGTTTCATCAGCTCTATCAATAACTAACTTCTTTCAACTTTACACAAGTTTATACGAAATTACATTCAAATGGTAAAAATACAGAACCATTAGTAACACATTGCGGAGAGGGCTTAAAACCGATATTTTCATATGAAATGATCCAACTATCACCAAACATTAAAACTGATTTTAACTCAAACTTCAGAACAAGAAGATGATTTGCTTATTCCTCCTTATTGGAAATATATACAAGGCACTAAACAAAAAACAGACATGTGTACTATTAGTATTAGATTTCTCGACAGCATTTGAAGTAGTTCCACACAACCTGCTACCATGTAAATTAGAACCTCTAAGTGACGCAAATGGCACACTAAGTTGGTTTCAATTATATTTATCTAATAGAACAGAATTTGTTCGATTAGAAGACCCTCAAAATTCCCCTCTTTTTTATCAAACTGATCTTATCTCTGGCGGTAGAGGAGTATTGGTGCTTGTATTTCTATTTCATAGGTGCCGGTAGCTGCAAGTGCTCGAGGCAACTTTCAACTCGCGTACCACCACCTTTACGACGCCCTCGTAGCAGAAAGGGTGCTGTGTCGGCACATGAGTTTGGTGTTGATATTAGTAAACTCCAGACTATTTCGCTGCGGTGCTTCGTTCTTTAACTGCCAAAACTCTGTTTCGTGTCGGAATTCTCTTTACCGTATTTGTGTTTGCCTACCTCAATTTAAAATACTCCCTCGAGCTTTAAAGCAAGCCTGCGTCTGTGCAAATCTGGTAATTTGCGCTAGATGAATTTTTGAGGGCGTTCACCAACACTCCCTCGCTTGGATAGGGCTCCTGCCAGTGATGCGGCGGGTGGAACAAACTGTAAATAAACAAAACAAAAGAAAAGGAAGAAAGAAAAAACTATTCGTCAACTTCTGCCGACTGCCCCGTAGGAAAACTATCAAGCATCACGATTTCATTAAATTTCTTTGGGTCTAACCAGGAACAGTCTTCTAGAATTTCTTTGTTTGGACTAAATCTTTCTTCGATACTTTGTCCTGGCACGATCTAAAAACAAGCTGACAAGTCAGATTTATAAGTTTTTGCGCAGTTTGAGAACACAATCTCTCCAAGGAAGCACATCTATGTATTATTCAATCTATTCATTAGCTCATACTATCTTTACTTTATTTTAAGCTTCTTTTTTTCCAATTGAATCTCATAAATTTCATACTTATCTGTCAAGCTAGTCAATATGTTTATTCTTCATAATATTTGTCATTATATTATTATTATTCATTCCTTTTAATAACCATAATAATTATTTGTTTAGTTTATTTTTTTTGAAATTTACTATATCTATCCTTTATTATTTTCACTACTATATGTTGAATATATTTATTGTCAAGCTTCTAATCTATCAGTCCATCTTATTATGATTATTGTCATATTAATGTTTTTATTTGTATAATATTTTGTGAAATTGAGTATTAAAGAAATAAGAAGATAATATAAATAATAACATCGACTATTATATATAAGTTATTCCTAATTATGTTATACCAATTTACTTATTAAATTTCTTTGTGCCATTAATATGTTTATTCATTTATTTATATTATTATTTCTTTATTTAAAACGGTAATATAAATTATTTTGAGAATCTTATGTTATCTCTGCGTTTATCACTGCTTTATCCTCTCTCATTTCTTAAATAAATCCCTTATTTAATCGTGTGAGTATAATATTGAATGATATGGACTCTATTATTTTGTGACTTTCTCACACCTATATTGTGCTCTATTTTTATTTGCATACTTGCATTGTTATATGTTTATTTCATATAATTTAATATTTATGTTTTTATTTTATTTTTTTGTTCCTACTTATTATACATACGTAGTCAATTTTCTTTTATTTATATAATACGAGATGAAATTCTAAAAGCTATTATGCTTCCGTTAGTTTATTATTTATTTATTTAACTTTACCTATATAATGTTAAGTTTTTCTGTGCTTTAGTGATACATGTCTGAGTTATTGTTGATATTTTATCTATACTTTAATCCACAGTTCTAAGACTCATGTTTATTTTACCATATTTATTTAGTTGATATGTAAACTAAGTTACTCTTCCTTTTTGAATAGATTTACTTTTGCGTTTAAATAAAATCTAATATTTCATATTTAGTGGCTTATATATCTAATGATTCATTGTGTTTCGAAAATTACTAGGTTTACTATATGCACATTATTATATTATATTTATTGAAGTTTTGTTCCCACTTCTCACACACTCTCTTATTAATACTTATTATTTTTAATCTATCGTTTTATAAATTATTTATTTATTTATTTATTTATTTATGTCTCAATTTATTCTTATTTAATTTTCTTTTTTGATTCATTTAATAATTTATTTATCTATATATTAAATCTATCAGTATCTATTGTGCTTTAAATTGATATTTTATAGAGACCTTTCCAGAATATCAAACATTTTCGGCACAAAACTCATCTTCTCAGAAAACTCTTGTCTATTTGTTAAGGTACGACAAATCGTGTGAGCCTAAACTTGAGTCTATTACATATGTCTTAATTTTTTTATCTTATCTCAATTGAAACACACTTAATATATTATTTTTAGCTATCATAGTATAATGGTTTAATTGATATTTCTTTAATTTACAGATCAAAATTCAGAGTATATCCACATAATATTTATGAATTTTATATTTTGTTGTTTCATATTATTTTAATTTTGTATTCAATAATATATTACAACTCTATAATTATTATGTTTATTTATTTATTTTATGTTCTTTTATATTTTACTTTTCACATTTTTGTGTGTAACAATGATTTGTAAAATCTATTAACATATATAATTCTGCAGCCATCTATATGTACTAATTTATCGTGAGAATAATATTATACCAATTTATATATCTGTTAGTTCAATGTACGTATCATTACATGCTCCTTACTTCTTTTAATCCTATATTCTGTACCGTTACATATTTATTTGCTATTTGTTGTATTCTAATAATATCTTAAATTAATAACTATATATATATTTATTAACTATGAATAATCAAATCTTATTGTGGTGTAAATCTATCTCTTTTCTTGCTAGTATGGTTTTTTATTTATTACTTTGGTTAATAGTCAGATCAATAGTTGAAATAATCAATGACCTCTCTCTGGCTTTAGAAAGCTACCTTTCGCTCTACGCAGTTGAATGAATTCAATGAGAGCTTCGTGGATATTTCTAACAGAGAAGAGCTGCTGGGAGAAGAGTCATGTTCCGGCTAATATCTTCACGAAAATCTCTATTCTGTAACTGTTCCTCTACAAAACCATTAAACTGGAGCAGTATACTCTGTTGAGCCGAATCGAATATGATAACCATTTTCCTGAATCTTATCAAAATTCGGTAAATGTAGGTAATAAAGTTTGAAAGGTCAATGCTATATGATGCTCTTATGCTCTTTACATTTAACTTGAATAGGTGTGCTTTTTCAGTAAATTTAATTTCCTAATAGAGCTGATCATTATTCGATGGGTGGCAGATATGAAACATGTCTACATAAGCCTTAGTCTGTCAGTTCTAATAATGCCACTAGACATCTCATGAGTGCTTTGTTCGAGTATAGATCGTTCGATCAATGTAGGTTGTTCGTCTAATCATCATTGTAATTCGCAAGTATAGACATGCTCACTTGATAGAGGTGAGTTCTTGATGAATCACAGGTCCAGAGAGACGCAGGCGTTACTCGGCATTCAAATTAAGGAACGACTAATAAGTGGCTGATTGCAGCAGGCCCTAACTTCTTCCCTCTCATATCTACAAGACGAAGGCCAGCAAGTAGACTCAAATGATGCTATACTCGACAAAATAAATGTATGCACTGTAAACAACGATAGATATATTGAAAAATTTTAAAATTAATACAAGTAAAATGGACCGGCAGCCATACGAAGCGAAGCGTTGATGAAGAGTAACCGTATTTTATAAAATACCATGCAAGCCCTTTTCATAGTATTAAAAATTAATAATTACATATTTTATAGTATTATATTTTAATTAATTATCACTATCTATATAATATAATAACGTTTTGCAACCTAATATGAATAAGTAAATTAAATAGATATATCATCGCGCAAACTATTATTATTTATCTATTAATTAATTATTATTATTATAATTATTACTTATTATTATATATTTACTTAATTAATTTAATTTAATTTATATTATTATCATTTTTATTTATTTATATAATTATTATTATTTATATATTCATTATTATTATTAATTACGATATAATAATTAATTATATTTTTATTTATGGTTATCTCTTAATTTGGATCTCATTTAATTATCACTTTTAGGTTCGTATGTATAACTTCAAAAGAACCATATGACTTTTTATACCACTGCATTAAGAAGAAATTCGAATAGTATTGTAAGAAAAAAACATATTAGAAACCATAGTAAATTCACTATATTAAAAATATTGCCATTGCTAATTAATAATGTGTAAATATATATGAGAACATAATTTAAATAAAGATGTATAAAATTAAAGCTTATATTATAGCATCGATAAGTATAATTAATCAAAATAATAATTATTCATAATATTATTTTAAATTATATATTATATATTATTCTTAT
>JABUQX010065022.1:27500-32500 GCA_015478945.1 Trachelipus rathkii
CTATATTATTATTACTAATATATACCGTAAATATATATATATATATATACATATATATATATATATATATATATATATATATATATATATATATATATATATATATATATATATATATATATATATATATATATATATATATATATATATATATATACTATAATATATATATATATATATATATTTTTTTTTTTAAACAACATTCTCTCTCTCCCTCAGAAGTTCAATGTGATATTTAAACTACAACAACTTTTTAATAATCTATGCAATATTTATTCTTAATTACTGGAAATCAGAACCACTATTTTATTGTATAAAATTAAATTTTGATAGCTTTCAATAATTATTCGCAGTTTTAAAAACAAATTATATTTTTATTATTATTATTTTGGAGCCAATGAATTTTTATTCGTTAATCCAATGAAAAAAATATTCACCGTTTCATTAGAGTAACCAGTCTAACTTCACACCTCAATTTCCTTATTAATCTGACTTGTAATAGTTAGCACTCTCAACTAACAATCCTTTTAGCACTAAGCACTAAGTACGTTAGTCATCACCTGTATTTTCAAAAACCAACTACCCTCTTCGGGCCTCTCTTTTCTTACTGCATAAAAACTTATGAAGCAGTATATCATTTTTCCCTTTCAATTTCTCTAGTTTCTCCCCCCTTTAGCGAACATTTTTCATTTCTTTCTTAATAATGCTCTTTTCGCAGACAATGGATTAATTAAATGTTAGCTTTAATAAAGAATTGATTAATAACCAGCTTTGTTAAATATAAAAAGTACATTAAGGAATTTTTTTCACTTCACCCAATTGGCTTGCCTTTTATAGGGGTACCGTTTGCCTTTACGGAGCATGTCTTACACATCTGAGGTGGTTCCACTCACGAAGCCTTTCTTGAAAAGGTGGAGGCTAGTTCTTTTCATCTTATCAACTCTCCTATCATTGCTAGTTCTTTCTACTAGTCGAACTGTTGCATCACTCTCTTTATACTATCTCTCAATTACAAAAGGACGCTGATCTTTTGCTCTATCAAATCGCATATCTCCTCCTCTGCGGGGGGGGGGGGGGGGCGATAAGAAAATTTGTATTAAAATTTTGTTTAACTTCAAATATACATTTTTTTAATTAATAACTTTAAAGGCATAAAGAGATAGACTTTCAGCTGGTAGGAAACTTTACTCATAATTAATTGCTGACTATGATTTAGAATTTGGCTAAACTAATAATGAATCACTTTAATAACCTCTCCAAATTTAGTACAAGGTAAACAATAATCTTATCTCTTAAACTCAATCTTATACAAGTCATAAACTAACGAAATAAAAATTCTGTCAATTAAACTTTAATATAATTTCTTGAAATTAAATTAGCGGAAACAGGACAGGATTAGCGACAGGATTGAACCCTGTTTGGTCAGGAAACAAAGCCAAATCTGTGGACGTGATGAACCTGGACATGATTAAATCACTTAATTACTAAAATCAATATTATGATAAACTAGAGATGGCAAATCATGACAGATGGCCTATGTTCCTTCGAAGAGTAACTTGAACCAAGCTTTTATAACGTAAAGATTTAGAAATTTTAATGTATCTATTTACAATGTTTTGTAATATTGTAGATCGGTATTAGTTGCAGGTTTGCTTCAATAAATTCATAATTGTTTATAAGTTAAGTTTTCTTATTCAGTGCAATCACGTAAATTGAACAACTATTTTTAGATTAATGGCCTAGAAACATTTCGGTATCAAATATTATAGTTAAAAAAAAAAAAAAAAACATGTTCTTCCAAGGTTCCTCCTATGCTTTCAAGTCAGTTCTTCCAAAGTTCCAGAATTTTCAAGTCAGTTCTTCAAAACGATTTCTATTTTCTTTATGTTAAACCTTTATCAAATTTATAAATTCATAAATCATTTAAAAAAAATAATTTTTCAACGTTTACATCTCTCTCTCTCTCTCTCTCTCTCTCTCTCTCTCTCTCTCTCTCTCTCTCTCTCTCTCTCTCTCTCTCTCTCTCTCTCTCTCTCTCTCTCTCTCTCTCTCTCTCTCTCTCTCTCTCTCTCTCTCTCTTTCCTTAAAAAAATTTCTATTTACAATTCTTTCAATCCTTTTGACAATCAACCAGTAAAACATGAAGCGATCATCCATTTTTTTATGCTCTATTTTTTCCGTTGATTTCAACACATTCAAAAGACTTCAATCAAACTATAAAAGTTTTTCAATTTAAAAAAAAAAATATATCACTCTCTGGTAGGTTTATGAGTTACGGCCTTTTTATAACAAAAGATAAAAATAAATAAATATTATTTAAAAAAGCAAAGTAAAATAAATAAAATAAAATAACACAATTTTTTTTAGACACTACTGAAAACTGCTATGAAAATTGAACAAAAGCTATGCATTCAAAATTCTTCTCATGTGAACTAAAACCTTTGGAGAATTTGTCGATTTTTTTTCCATTGTAATATTTTTACACTCCACTTTCATTACATATATTATAAATTGTTTTGTTTCTGCAGTCTCTTCAGCATGCTTTCATTTTCCTTTTCAAATAATGCCAAAGCACTATATATATATATATATATATATATATATATATATATATATATATATATATATATATATATATATATAATATATAGCTACAAATCTATATATATATATATATATATATATATATATATATATATATATATATATGTATATATTATACGCTACGTATACGTCTTTACCTTTTACATAGTAGGAGTTTAAAATATATTTTTTGTGTTACTTAATGAACGATATTCGAAAAATTGAGTTTTTGATTTTTACATTTCATAAATGTATATTTCATAATTTTTACATAGTACAAGTTAAAAACCCATTATCCACATTACTCAATGATATTCGAAAAATTATGTTTTTGATTTTTACATTTTATAAATAAATATATATATATATATAATATATATAATATATATATAATATATAAATATATATATAATAATATATATAAACCAATAATAATAATAATAATAATAATATATATATATGTATGTATATATATAATAATATAATAATATATAATAATAATATATATAATATATATATAATATAATAATAATATATATATAATAATAATATATATATATATAATAATATATATATATATGTATATAATAATAATAATATAATATATATATATATATATATATATATATATATATATATATATATATATATATATATATATATATATATATATATATATATATATATATATATATATATATATATATATATATATATATATATATATATATATATATATATATATATATATATATATATATATATATATATATATATATATATATATATATATATATATATATATATATATATATATATATATATATATATATATATATATATATATATATATATATATATATATATATATATATATATATATATATATATATATATATATAAAGGTCTTCTCAATATGTTTTATAGCCTACTAATTTTCTACCTTTCATCAATGCCATATCTGTCAATTCATCATTTATCCACTCCTATGCCAACGACTCCAAACTTCATTACACTTATTAATTTTGAAAACAATTCCTCACCCAACATATATTAGGAAGCAGGGTTTGGGATTTTTTTGATTTTTTTTTAAAAAAAATCAATTTTTGATATTTTGATTTTTTTGATTTTTTAGGCACAAATTGCGTTTTTAATTAATAATTTTATAAAATTAGTAAATAATCCTAATTATTAACTAATTAATAATAAGTTTAGTAAATATAATTATTATTTAGTTTAATTAAGTTATTTAAATTATATATATATATATATATATATATATATATATATATATATATATATATATATATATATATATATATATATATATATATATATATATATATATATATATATATATATATATATATATATATATATATATATATATATATATATATATATAACATATAAACATACATATATATATATATATATATATATATATATATATATATATATATATATATATATATATATATATATATATATACTATATATATATATATATATATATATATATACTGTTTAATATCTGAGTACCTTAAGTTTATTTATTTTATTGTTAAAAATGATTTGAAACTACATTGATGAATTTACTTATTAAATAGGTGAAATATAATATGAAATCAGGTGACAACTAGGAATAATTATTAATTTAGAAAAAAAAAATTCCTAAAAAATCAAAAAAATCAAAAAACTCATTATTTTTTTTAAAAAATAAATCAGAAAAAATCAGTTGATTTAATCATTTGATTTTTTTTCGTGCCAACCCTGATTAGAAGGATGATCTTGGAGCAACTGAACTGACTTGTAACTAATCCTTCATTTCTCAGTGGGGGCAAAAAGAACATCGTTTACTTTCAATGCTTCATTAATACAATTCCTTCTCGATATACTCTTCCACACAACTACATCATCAATTTCGAAAACACAGACCCAAACTTTGCTCTGTCCTTAAAGTTAGTGATAGTTCAGTTTCTAAGTCTTCCTTGGAAGGAAAGCATTTTTTATCTCACGAAACAAGCTTATAAGAGGGTAGGTGTTCCGAAGAGAGAGAGAGAGAGAGAGAGAGAGAGAGAGAGAGAGAGAGAGAGAGAGAGAGAGAGAGAGAGAGCAGGAGAGAATTTTTACACATCATTCTAGTTGCTTTCTCTTTATAATATTATTCGATCTTATATGGAGTTTGGATCATATATCTGGGGTGATTCCACTCATATTTCACTCCATGAAAGAGTGGAGTCTTGATTTTTCAACTATCTTGGTCTCACTGTCACTCTTCAAACTCTTTCTGCTCGTCAAACTACTCCATCACTCTCCTTATGCGAATTCTTTGTACATTTTGTGCGTGACCCGTCTGTCCATACAGTCTCATTCTTTCTTTGTCCAGCTTTTTATCTCCAGATTTAACCGCCATT
>JABUQX010065023.1:0-20000 GCA_015478945.1 Trachelipus rathkii
GAGAGAGAATGAAGTGTGTTATGAATATATAAAGGATGCAGAGCCCCGCACCCCGCACCACATACCTACATTGTCACAGCACCTTTTTGTAAAATAAACTGAAGTTAATACAGAACGCGATAAATAACTAGGAGCAGTAAAATAAATACAGTAGCTAAAACCTATTTCCTAATATAAATGATGTAATACTTAAAAAAAAATTATTCCTAGGATCTAATATTGAGATTGGCATAGGGATTAAAACTCTTATGGAACTAAATCAGATCGGTAAATAAAAATTTAAAACCTTAAAACTTAAAAGTAATACTTATCTTGAAAGTTATTATTTAAATTCGTTAAAAATATTAAGAAAAAACATTTAAAGTTGTAAAAACACTTCCTATCATAAATAATAGAAACAAGACTCTAAATAAACACTGATAGATAAAGTAAACACAAACATAACAAACAAACACCAACAACGGAGATTACACTAACACATCTTCACACTACGATAACTAAACTGTCCGACAAGGCACGATACACATCAGTTGAAAGTGTGCAAGGCGAAGAAAGTAAAAAAAATATGAGCAGGAATAATGTTTCAGGCCTTAACATTGAAATAAATGCAAGAATGAGAATAGCGGTTAAATTTTGGGTCAGAAAGTTGTGAGAGAATGAATGAGACTGTGTGGAACAACGAATAGCAAGAGCTCTCCGTAAAGGAGGAGGTACACGATTAGAGAGTTCAAAAGAGCAGTTTCATTGTAATATTCATAGTATAAAGAGAGTGATGTATCAGCTCGAAGACCGAAAAGAAATTGGAAAGAGTTAAGAAGTTGACATTCCCTAGACTCCACTTTATCAAGGAGATCATGCAAAATATGTGGAACCACCACAGATATGCTACTCATATTCCATACAAATCGAATGGATTCCTAATACCAAGCAAACACCTGTGGTTGTGAGAAGTAGTTCTGAGGGCACCTCAGAAACCAACCTCTTAAAAACTTGCCTAGTGCGAGGACATTGTGATCCTTCCAAGAAATATCACGAGAAAAGGAAATACTAAAAAAGAATATTAAGAAAGGAGAAGGATTAAAGTTTAAATGTTTTTGAAGATTTATGGTTATATGGAAGATTATGTTGAGTAAATTCGGGAAGGAACCTAGATTTTCAGAAAATTGAAATCAGCAATATTTTCTTTGCCCCACTTAGGGATGCGAAAAATATCAGAGATCTGTTGCTCTAAAGAAATAACTCTTTGTTTTTACGTATGTCGTGTTCATGCTGAAAGTAGTGATGGAGAGTGGAGTCGTATGAGGAACACTGTTACTGATAGATTTGAAGGATGAATGGTATCCGTTCACAAGAGCTGTAAAAGATTGGCTACAAAGGAAATAAGAGGTTGTAGAGAACAGATCAATACAGAAGAAGGAAGTTAATAAATCCAAGTTTAGTGCCAGACTCCATCGAAAGCTTTCGACATGTCTATAGTGGCTGGAGGAGGTTCTTCTCTCATATCTTCTAATGCCTATTCAAAAATATTAAAATAATTAAATGGGTTAGATTTACCTACCAGCAAATTTGCTTGTTATTTTGGTGTTTATTGAAGCAAATGGTTATGATGATATTACCTTTCATTTGAGTAAAGGTTGCCTTCAAACCAGGCTCAGGAGGTCAAAGTGCAAAGGCTGATAAGAATGTTCTTTTTTTTAATCTCTTTTTTTTTCTTTTTTTTGCAAGAATCGTAAATTAAAGCATGGGGTAATCAGCAAGACTCGATTTGGCGATACCAATTGGGACGAGCGAGCAATCGTTTCATGTGGAGATGAAGTATCTCTTTAAGCTTGAGGAAGAATAAGTGACATTACGTACTCAAGTGTTGAAGGAAGACTAGTTAAATTTTACTCTCCATAAGCGGGATTTGAAGCATTGGACTCCGGCGGTCTCAAGTTAACAATAGGATGCTCTATATAGACCATCCACGGTTCACAAAAGAGCTTCAAGCGTAGTTTTTAAAGCACTCGGTTTTCTCATCCCCCCATAATTTTGAAATAAGGCCCTCCAACTGATAATATTTACTCTAGCGATCATTATTTTTTTATATTATATATATATATATATATATATATATATATTATATATATATATTAGTATATATATTATATATATATATATATATCTATTATATAATATATATATTATATATATATATATATATATATAATTTAATATATATTTTATAATATGTTTAAATATATAATATATACTATAATATATATAAGTATATATATAATATAGTATATATATATTAATATATACTATATATATAATATATATATATATTATATATATATATATATATATATATATATTTATATATATTAGAATATGATTATGACATTGTTTTTCATGGCATTCTTGATACAAATTAAAATTATTGCTTTACAATAAGTGCAATTATGAATTTTTTTTGAATTAAAAGTTTATATAATTAAATGATGATTAATATTATAACAGGGTATTCAACAACCAGGAGACTATGAAGGTCGATGTGTGATGACACCCAATTGTTCATCATGCCAAGCAAACAACAACAAACAAACTATTGACGGAACAAAACACACAACGCACCACCACAGGAGTGTTCCCACACAACAACACCTTACACAGGCTGTACAACACGGCCACACACACAATATATATATATATATTATGAGATAATATATATATTGTATCTATTTGTATACTAACGAATATATATACAGATATATATTTTCTTATCCATAGATTATAATCTTTATCATGAAGTTTTGTGGAATATGATATTGATCCATTGGTATAAGTATTAGATTTATGCATCCGTCGTAGTGTTAATAATATATATATATAGTATAAGATATATATGTATATATTTATACTATAGCCTTACCTTTCACAATCCAAAAAAATAGACCAGTGTTTTGCAGGTATATTTATATATATAACTCTTTAATAGTTATATCAGACTCAGGTAGTATTATATATATATAACTATATTATATAATTAGACTTAGTTTAACATAAGATACCTATATATAGTACTATGTATATTTTTAATTAAGTATATATATATGATATATGTTATATAATATATATATATATATATACCGGTATATATCAAGTGGTAGTGCTGGAGGGTTTTGTTGTGTTCCTCGTAGTGATCTTAATTGCTATATATATATATTATATATAATATTATAGTATATATAATATATATTGATAAAAAGAGACTTACAGTATTAGATTTAGATAACAGTAAGTGAAGTTTTTCACATTGGAGAGTTGTGTAATAGTAAGACTATTCTCTTGATCATGCATCCTTAAGAGCAAAAACATTGAATTGAAAGACAAATTTTTCATTAATTTATTTTTATTTATTTTTTAAATTATTTTTTAGATGTCATTAAAAAAAGAAAGAAAAAAACATTTCCTCGACTATTGAAAATTTGTTGCTGTGGTGGAACAGGCTCTTAGCTCCGTAGAACGATAACATTGTGTCAAATTATATAGTTATACGACGTTGATATTAAGGTTTTTGTATATTTTAGCGTGTCCATGCTTAACGCAAGCAACGCATAATATACACACGCACCGGTATATGGTAGACGGGGTGGGTGGGTATATAGTATATATATATATATATATATACTATTATTATATATATAATATTATTATATATATTATATATATATATTATTATTATATATTATATATACAATATATATATATATTATATATATTATATTATTATATATATATTATATATTATATATATATATATATTATTATATATTATAATATATATATATATATATACATAATATATATTATATATATATATAATATATAATATATATATATTATATATATATATATATATATAATATTAATATATATATATATATATATATATATATTATATATATATTAATATATATTATATATATTATATATTATATATATATATATATTACTATATATATTTATTATATATATATAGTATGTAGGTGTTTTCCATATCCAGAATCTCTTTATATATTATATATATATATAGAGAGAGGAGGAGAGAGAGAGAGAGAGGAAGAGAGAACGTAAGCTTTAACCTTGGGACTTCTGAATCAAAATTATTGCTTACACAGTTTTTTATTCACGTGTTATGTATCAAAACTTAAGATTATGTAGTGTGATGTTAAGGTGTGCATATGCAAAATATATTACATTGTGTTTATGGCAAAAGGCTTAAATTATAATTCTTATTGATGGTTAGAGTATTAAAACGTGCAATAAATGATGCATTTTGTTTTAAATCGAATCATTATAATAACCTTTAGGTTGCTAAACTTTTGAGACCTAAGGTTTGATTTCATTTGGTTAATATTCAGTCAAAGACGTGTTTAGATGTGTGACGACACCCTTGGATTTGGTGAAGGGGTTTGTGTGTGGTTGTTCTGAAACGATTTCCGCGATGGGTAGAAAGGGAGTTTAAGTGAATTGTATGCAATTTGCATTTTTGCGGATATATATATTGGTTTGAATAAGTACATGAGAGTGGGGGTGTGATTTTCGCCTGTAGTGTTTGTTTATTACTTGGGCATTTTCTCTCTTCTTTTATTCGTTATGAGATATCTTGGACTTAAATTCGTTCGCAGATGTGGATACACACCAAGGTTTTTAGATGTTGTTGTGCTCGTAGTTGACAAGACGTGAAAAAGTTAAAGTGGGAGAAATACTCTTTGTTTATTTTATCAACTGGTATATGTCCTTTTAGTGCTCAGAATTACGTTTCACGGAGAGATTCTAAGAGGAGATAGAAGTGTGGTGGGTGTGTTTCGTGTACAAATCGGGTGTTAAACAGTCGTTTCGGGAGCTGGGGTGTGGTGCTAAATTCGATTGCTTACAATGTGCGTCGCAACTCGAAATTTGTTTAGTGGCATTTACTCCCTAGAGTTATTGTGGTGTGTGGCAGGAAGAAGAAGGAAGTGCGTTACTTTTTAAGTGTATTAATATTATATTGATATTGTGTCTTGAATCGCTAATTTGTATATCTGAAAAATTTTGAGGTGGTGTTTGATAAGTTACTTTTTCACATAAGATAATTAGTAATACAACTTTTTACAACTATTTTAAACTTCTTCACTTACATAATTAATTAATTTATGAGAAGGTTCATTTTAGAACTGCCGGTGGTGGACATGTTAAATTACTCTTATCTACTAGGTGCTTTAATAGATTTAAAACGCCATCTGTTATATTAATGCCCAAGAGTATTTGTGAGAGATATTTATTTAGTCTCTAAACATTATGTGATAGTCAGGCGGTGATGATAAAGAGTCTATTACAATTTATCAATTACGTTCAGTGTAATTTTTTTCAGTGTGATATTATATATTTAGAAGTAGTGTGATTGAGCTTTATTAATTTTGATTGGTAAAATAGTGTGCGTTGCAATTTTTTAGAATGTTTCTTGCGAATTATAATTCCCTCCTCCTCATTTATTTGAATAAGCTGGTCATTAGCAGAGAAAATTGGCGAGATTTTTAATTATAGGTTTAAGATTAACATGTGTCTTCGATCTGGCGGGTTCTGGGCTAAGATATCATCTTGATTTGGAGGCGTATCTGGTTAGTTTTAACTTTTTAAAATATACGTTAAGTTCAGAAATTCGGATAATATGTTATATAACTTAGTGTTAAATTAATCTATATCTAATATATATCTAAATGTTTATTTGTGTGTGTATTATAATTTCGAATGCTAGATTTTGTGGTACGCTATATAATATATCTATATATATATTATTATATATATATATATTATATATACTATCTATATATATTATTATATATATGATATATATATGATGCTGAGATGTCATTTTTTTCGCATCGGCGGATGCGGATGTTTGATTTAACATCGCGATTGTGGATGTTTTGATATATATTATTAATATATATTTAATTTATATATATATATATTTATTTATATATATTTATATATATATATTTATATATATTATATATTATTATATATAAATTTTTTGTAATTTTAAAAATGCTCGTGTTTTTTTATTTATTGATGATAAAGTCTCTTAGTTAATATTTTTCAAAATGGAAGTAAAAATATTTATTTAATTACTAAAATTATTAATATATAATAAAGAGGATGCCGAGCTTTCGTGATCCATACTCGATTCACATTTTCATGGACTGAAGGACAGAGAATTGGTGTTGATCTGAATTTAGCTACTCCATTCCATCTTCACTTCTGGCAACTTGGTAGTTTTTCAAAAAATCTTTTCAACGATGACGTTCTATTTTTTAAGTCTTATCGATCAAGTTCACAAGCGCTTTTGACTCCTTCAAATATTTGTTTGTAGTTAGGTCGATTGTAGTTTCTCCCTTTTGTAGATTGAAGTTTTGGGCTGTTTTTTAATAAAGGCCCGACACTCTTATTGTTTCGTGGTGGTGTTTTGTATATTTTTGAAGTGTGTGAATCTATACTAATTGAGTGTTTGGTTAAAATTTTGCTATGTTTACAGTTATTAGAATGTTGTTTATCGTAGTCTAGACAATATTTATGTTGATCGAACCTGATTTTAAAGTTATTAGTTTCTCCTGCAAAATTTTTTCAACGTTTTGATGTTATACCTGGATTAAATTTTTAACTTGATTGATATTATAAGGTTTTAGTGATATTTAGTATTATATTATTTTGTTTAACAGATACTGTTTGTATTCGGTATTTATTCTTGATGAATCTTTTTGGTATATTGGCATTGGTAAGTATATTCTTGATTTGGTTTATTGGTAGGTAGTTAATTTTAGAAATTAGGCTTTTGCATTTCGTAAGATTTGTTTATGAATCATCAGGTTTTTAATCTAGGAAGTTTATTTTTAATAGTTTTGATTTCTTCATCAGGTTAATTGGGCTGCAAATTTTGTTAGGCTCTAAGAAAGGTTGCTGGTTGTTATGGTATATCATGATGCGAGAACAATGGATTGATAGATGGATTTGTGGGGTGTTGTCGGTTTTTGTAGAGTAGATTTGGGTTCATTAATAGATTGTGCGATGGTTGATGTATATCAGGTTATTAGTATTAAAAGTTTTTTTTTTTAGTTATTTTCTGCTATTTTATCTGTGAATTGTGGTATTACTATTATTTTTTTGATTTAACGGTTTTTTGATTAGGAAGCAGCTTCCTTATAATATATAGATATACTCAGTGGGCAGCAAACTCATAACTAAGTGTTAAGGATTTAATGATTATTATGAAAAGCTGTTTGAGAGAATTGTGGTCATCCCGAAAAGCTTACTTAAGTTTATGTAATACTGAAAATTGAACTTTCATTTATTTTCGAAAAATCTTAAAACAATTGGAAGGTGTCAACAGATTTAAACTTATAATTAGATATTGGTTTAGAGTTTCAAACATTTGCAACAATGTTTTTACTACCAGTATGAAAACCATAACCTTTTTACAAACTATTGGACTATGCACGTACTATAAAGGATAGAAAAGTAACCTATAAAAACAATGCATTAAAAAAAACTTGATCATCTTTTGACGATGTAGTTTGTGGAACAACAAAATCAAGATATGTTAGAAGATTATCGTGGTACTAATTTTAAAATCAGACGGTAAAAATTGCTCTTGAGTTTTAAATTGACATTCTGAAAAGGACTTAATCATTTTCGTGGGCTAGTAGCCTAAATTTTATAATGGAAAATAGAAATATACTAAAGTACTATAATGTGATCATTTGTTTTGGGAGGTTCTGCGTAAATGCAGATAAAGATTTATGTTTTGAGACATTCAGGGTCTGAGTTTAGTATATCTACGTTGCATTGAGAAACTTCAGAATAATAGAGACATCGTAATTACTAGATCTGATAAGGGCAGTAACATATTTAATGAACTCGGAACAGTATTCAGAAAAGGCATACAACCTCTTAAATGATCTATACTTATAGAACTTAACCAATATACTTTAAAAACTACAACAACTTTAATAGTTTCAATCAAAAAGATATACCTGCAAGAAAAAAGATAATCGAGAATTACATCTATTTACATACTTTTCAGAAATTTTATGCATTCAAAACTACACAAGAAAAATTCCCTTCAAACGATCATTTAAAACATAAACTGTGCTATCGGAGAATTTCCAAAATGGTGCTTCAACTAAGTATTTTTGGAAATTTTTCTACTCCACTTAAAGATCGAACATTTCATCGATAAAATCAAAATATAAATTTTCAAACTTGAAGTGGGTGAGTTTCGAAAGGTTGTGTCGTTATTTCATAAGGTACTGTAGATTATACCCTAGAATGTGGGAACGACATATAAATGAACAAAATAACTACAAACTAGCTTTGATACCATTAAAAATTAATAACTTACTCTACACTGCTTACTTCAATTTTTCAGACAAATATTTTTAAGGATTTCTGGTCTAGCAATGGGTTCATCACTATCTCCAATTATCAGCAACATTTTAATGGAGCTATTAGAAAATATCATATTTTTCCATACAATTTCCTACAATATTGGATACGATATGTCGGATGACTTTTTTTGCTTAATCCGAGGAATACAACCCGAAAGTCTAAATTTTATTAATATCTTATAATGAATATTTAATTCAATTGAAAAGCATAAATATAAAATAAACTTTTTAGATGTACTAATAACTTGGAATATAGATAACCTCCAAGTTTGATATTTATAGAATACAGAATCCTCTTAATCCATTGGTTTTCGAGTCATGATGTCTCAAAATCAGCTGTCTTGAGCAACCTGTTTTCTTAGAGCTACAAATTTTGCAGCCGAATAACCTGGATGTTAAACTATTAAAATAATCCGTAGATTAAAATTCTGATGGTATCATAAGACAATATCTTTTACGAAATGCCACAAGCTAAATTTCTAAAAATTAACTACGCAAACCAATTCAAGATATACTCATTCCAATAACCAAAAAGAGTTATAAGGAATATATAACGAATCAACATACAGCCTGTAAATCATATAATACTTTAATATTCACTAACCTTAATAATCATCAATCAGTAAAATTTTGGATATACAAATAAATGCAGATGTGAAAAAGTTACATAGGGAAACTAATATTTAAATCAGGTTCGATAATAATATGTTAGATACGATAAGCAACATTCTCATTAGTAGTCATAGGCAAAATTTTAAGCACACTATGATATAAATTCACCAGTATTGTCAAAACATATACAAAACACAGCCGAAGAAAAATTAATTTTGAGTCTTTTTATTAAAACGCCCCACTTATCTACAAAAGGGCAGAAAATACAATGAACTAATACAACAATATTTGAAGGAATAAAAGCGCTTGTGATTGATCGTAGATTAAAACAGAACGTCTGTTGAAAGATTTTATTGAAAAAGACACCAAGTTGCCAGAACTGGCTCTGTTCTTCTCTGGCTAATTGCAGATCGGTAGCAATTCCTGTCCTTCAGTCCTTGAAAATGTGAATCGAGTATGGATCACGAAAGCTCGGCATCTTTTTATTCTGTGTTATATGTTGTTGTTATGTATTATATATTTTTACTTCTTTTTGAAAAATATTTATAAGGACTTTTATATATATATATATATATATATTAATATTATATATCTATTATTATTATATATATATATATATAATATATATATATTATATATATTATTATATATATATATATATTATATTATATATATATCATTTTATTATATTATTATTTTTAGCCAAATCTATTAATATAATTGTTACAAGGGTGGCGGGAGCGGGGACCAACTCAACTGCACCACAACTTCCCCAACTCCGACATACTGAAAGAGATTTTACAGTGATTATAATAATTTTTGCACTAGTAATTGAAGTTTCAAATATAGGAAGGTTGTGCTTTGGAAAATCCAATTTTTTTTGCCTTTTCTGCTGAGAGTCTGTTTCTTTTTCATCATAATTAGACAGCATTGCTAAATACTCATCCCTGGAACTTGTTGGAGTACAGGCAAGTATTTCCTTGAAGTTCACTTAAGCGTGGTAAACTTTTGCTTAACACTCCCACTGATAGGATCGTCATATTGAATTTGTATTTAGTCGTTTTTCTTGGTGATGTTTTCAATCATTTGCACTACTTGACTGTAGAATTCTAAACCAGTGAATATGTTATTGAATTATTTGTACAACAAGTCTGTATATTTTCGTTTTTTTCTTTAATGGGTGGATAATTATAGACTGTTTCGTATTGAAGTTTTTTCACCTGAACACAAAGTGCGCGATTACCTGTTAATATTGTGTTACAAAAACTTGCCCCCTTTATAACGGGAATCTAAGTAAATGGCAATAGTATGAAGGTCATTAATTTCCACAGAACTGAAGCGTATTTTTAGCTCTAGTTTTATTACACATTAATTCTTTTTAAACCGTAAATCATTTTCATTTGAAGATGGTTCAATGCTTCCTTAGCGTTGAGATTAATGGTATTACATCGGAGACAGAAGCTGTAGAGTCGCTTATTTTTTTGGCATCCCTAATCTCATGTGACTCTGTTGACACAAATTATTATGAATTCATGCGTGAGATACGAGTCATCATTACACAGTTGAGTCTAGTCCCATGTTTCTCATTTAAAGTTTGTGTTCAGATTTTAATAAGTATTTTTTAATTAATGAAATTCTTTGAACTTCTTCAAATTCCGGATCTTTAATAAATTACAAATGCGGATGCGGATCTTTAAATATGTGCGAATGCTGCGCGGATGCCGGATGTTACCTGTAAACTACTAAATATATATATATATATTATATATATATATTATATATTTATCTTATTAATTATATTATTATATATTTATATATATACTATATATATATATTATATTATATATATATATTATAATTATATTTTAATATTATTTTAATTTATATTATATATTATATAATATATATATTATATTATATTATATATATTATATATATATATATAACCAAATACAAACCGCTAAGATAATAACGAAGTCCTCAGGGCAATCCTATCCACATTATTTCGACATATTCAAGCTGACTCTCAATCAACCAACACATAAACATAACAACTTATCGGACTATATTATTACATGGCCACTACCATAGATTAACACTTCCACCTGAACACACAATCTAATCAACTCACATGGTATCAGCAAAGTATGTTCACCTCACTAGGGCAAGTCTTCAACCACTTTAATCAATAACGCTCAATCTACTTAAATAACATTGCATACCTTCTTCATAAACTCCAAAATCCTCGAAGTATATTGCGTCGTCTCTTTCAAAACGAGACAGATAACGTCATCAACAACAAGGAACTGAACATTTAGAACCATCGCCGATGACTTACAAACAAAACGACATCTACGACATATGTAAACAATACATGTCGAATCTAAATACGCTGTAAATTTTGCCAGCCTTAATGCTAAAAATATAAGAAACTCAAATAACACCAAACAAGCTTCGATCATTAAGAATTGTACATCACACCAACAACAAAAATAATCGAAAATGCTACGAGACTACACTGGATATGATAGGCTACATTTTTGAAAAACTAAAACCACATCCATGTCCTATGCCCTCTCCAATTCATCACACTATAAATAACCTCTTCTTCACCACTTTACTTTACAGCCAAATCCTGGACACTCCACTCAGTAAACACATATACACAAATATCCACAACACTACAGAAGTACTTGGATCGACCATACACATATTAAACCCAAACTATCCTCTGAATACTACGAATTCAATCTCTTAAGAACTAGTCAGCTATTCCTTGGTCAATTAATTGGCGACCGACCACCAAATTACATATTTAAGCCAGATTCAACCTTTTCTTTCACTCCAGCTTTTTGAACTGGAAAACAAGTGGGGAAACTTCACTTTTTTACCTTACTGTCATGTAACTCTCTACCCAGAGCAATCTGGACATTTCCGCCCTGGGATGATCTGTGGCATGCCTTTTGCGCAGGGTGGGAAATTTGGATGAGGTATGGTCGTCTAAAGACAGGTTGGTCAGGGGTGAGAGAGTAAAAAAAATTAAATAAGTTTATAATATATATATATAATTATATTATATATATATTATTATATATATATATATATATATTATATATATATTATATAATATTATATATTATGTATACTATGAGGGAATAGAAAGCTTTCTGGATGAAGCGCGAAAGGAATAAGAATGAGAAGTGAATCTACCTTAGAATAAATGAATAGCGATGGTGCCTTTAGTAACTGATGAAATGGTTAAAGGGGAGTGTGGGGGAAACTTTCAACATTGCAGACATGGCGTAATAAGAGGTGTTAGTGAGTGTGTGTGGTTTGTTGGCGCAAGAAGGAATAGGTATTTTGGGAATGAGGTCACTAGTAAGGAGGAGGTAATAGGTAGAGTGAGCAAAGTTGAAGAATGGTATATGTCAGGTAGAGATGAAATTACTGGTGAATGATCAAGAGGAGCCGAGATGGTGATTGATTAGATTTTGAAGTTGTAACAAAGCGTTTATGGAGGTATAGTTTCGAGGGATTTAGATGAGAGCAGTAATAGTGCCCTTATATAAAGGTAAATGGATAAGGGTAACTGTAGGAATTAAAGGAGAATTAGTTTGTTGAGTGTTGTAAATGCTGGTATTTGATGAGAGTGCGTCGAGTAACTGAAGGACTGATTGGGAAGACAAGGTGAGTTTATAAGTGGTAGAGGATGGTGTGGATAATATTTACATTGTGAACATGATTTAGAGGAATGCAGAGAGAAGAAGAAAATTGTATTATAAGTTTTTTTGGATTTGCAACAGGCGTATGATAGGACTAATAGGAGGAAACTCTATGGAAGGTGTTAGTGATATTGGTGTTGGTGGTAGGCTTCTGAATGAAATCAAAAGTATGTATGGCGATAGTGAAGCGTGTGTAAGAATAAATGGAGTCGAAGTGATTGTTTTAAATTTAATAACGGTGAGGCAGGGATGTTGTTATGTCTCCTTGGTTTTATTTGTATATGGATGGGGGTTATGAAGAATTAGAGGTGTGGGTGGTAGGGATGATGTTAGTATGATGGAGAATGAAAGAGAGTGGAGGTATCCTCTATTATGGTGGATGATTTCGCTTTTGTGTGGCGAATTGCAAGAAGTATATATGAGAGGATTGCTAGAGAGCTTTGGCACGGTGTGTAAAGGAAGGGGCTGGGAAAGTAACGTAGATAAGAGTAGGTTATGGGTTGTGATATGAAGCGAAGTCCTGCGGTGTGAAGTTTATGTTGGTGGTGAGAGCTGTACAAGTGTTGCCTGAGTTTAATATTTAAGGATATATTGCTTGATGAAGGGAAGGACTGATGCAGAGTGTAGTAGGAAACTTGTGAATGGCAAGAAGGTGGCTGGTGAAATTAAATCCTTAGTGGTTGTAAAGGGACTAAGTCTTTAGTGCGCTAGAGTCTTACATGAGGTGTTGTTACCTGTGTTAATGTATTGTAGTGAGACTATGATCTGGAATAAGAGGTATAGAATCACAAGTAAATGTGTTCAGAGGACAATCTTAGTTGCGTGTTAGGTGAGAAAGAATTGATAAAATGAGGAATGAATGTATTGGGAGACATAGACCATATGTCTCCGGTCAAAGTTCTATGAATAACACTTTTATTTTTTTTTACTTCTTTATTGAAGTATCTAAATACGTTATACACAGTTTGCTTTATTTCTATTCTTACATTAAAATTTTTCTTATTGTTTGTTCTTACGTTGTTTTCAAGATTATATATACTCCTAGAGCTCTTTTCAATGAAGTTCACTCCATTTCACTTAAGCTTTCCATATCTTTAACCTGGATGATCAATGACCTTCTCCAAATCTATAAAAGCAAAAAACTCTTCCTGTCAAATTCCTTAGTCCTTTCTAGCGCTATTCGTAAATAAGACAAACAATATCCATCATACTTGTTCCATTGTTCTTGCTACTCCTCCCAGTTGTGAATCTATCGTACCTAATCTTTTTTCTAAAGGTTCTTTTGTACACCTTTTGTTTTAAGATCTATTATGATTCCTCTGATAATTTTTGCAAAATTTGTTCTTCTTTCTCATCATATTGGGACTAAATGTTTCCAAACCATCTTTCTGTAGTTTCTCACGTCATTCCTAGAGCAGTTCTATTATTTTCGGTCGTCTATTGTGTCTTCAAATTTTAAATTTTTCTTAATGCCTCCTCATATTCTTCTATTGATTTAAAATTTTCTTCCTCCACATTCGTCGTCACTATTTCATCCTCTTTCTCGTGTTCTCTCCCTTGGTCCTCCATATCTACATTCAAAAAGTCATTAAAATAACTTGTTCACCTTTTATTTATATATTCCGGCATCACAAATATCTCCCCCTCTTCTGCTTTGATATTACTCTATCTCTTCTTAGATCCTCTACACAAGTTTTTATTAATTATACATCGTTTTATTAATTTCAGCCACATCTACTAATTCCTGGGCCACTCCCCCAGCTTTGTCCTTCTTTGCTCTAATTTTCACCTTTTCTGCTCTTTTGATCATGATCTTTTCCTGCTTTTATCTTTCTTCTCTTCAACCATTCCTTCATTTTGGTAGTCTTTTTCTCTTTCATTTTCACCTCTTCATTCGATCAAATTATCTGCCTTTTATTCACACTTCCAATCCATTTTCTTTCAAATGGGAATAAGCCAATATTGTTTGGGAATTCGGTGGCAGAATCCTCGAAACTTAAATCTGAAAATAATTCATAATTTTCATGCGATTTTCATAAAACTAAAAAAAATGAAGTAATTCTGCGGAGGCTGAAACCCGTATTTCATTAGCTTTTCTACATATTCTATCTATCTATCTGTTTGGTTTGCTATTTATTGGGATTTCAAGCCAAAGAATGAATGACCTCTGCATTTTTAAATATTGGGTTCATGACCTTTGTCGAACTTATTTGAAAGTTGAACTATACAATTATAGTTTTTATTGATTGAAATATTATAATGGGAATTTTTTATATTTGCTTCAAAAAAATTGTTATACCAAAAATTAACTAAAAAGTCTCCCAATAAAAATCATAAATGAAAAATTGGGATAATGGTGAAAAAAAATTACCCCAAATTTTCATTTATTACAATTTTTTTTATTGTCAACATTTTTTAGTTGGAGGCATATATCAAAAATTCAAATAAAGAATTTTAAGATAACCATTATACCACTACCAATGTACAGTTCAATTTTTAATTAATTTCTATTGAAGTTAAGTACCGGATATTAAAAAAATACTGATATCATTGCTTGGCTTTCAACTGCCAATAAAAAAATAAATAAAAGAAAAAAGAAAAAGAAGAATGAAATTCAGAATAACGCTAGAAATTGACGTTTCCAGAGTTCTCTTGATGCTGTATTTTGCCTTTTGTTTGACGAGAATCTTATGAAAATTAGGAAAATTATTCGTATATTTAAGTCTTGAAGATTCTGCACCAAGCAAAATTGTCTTATTCCTTAAAGTCTCTGCCTCCACTCTTTCTATTACACTTTGTATATCAGGTGTTTCAACATCTTCCATTTCATAAAATTTCTCGTTCACTTTCCCACAAGTAGGATTTTTCTCTCTTATTCTTTAAGAACTCCGCTAAGATAATATTTCTTTCCTTTCTCTCTTTTGCATCAATCGATAGTTTTACCCAAGGTAACTTACTCCTTGCAACATCTTCACATCTTGTACTATTTTTACGAAAATATATAATTTTTCGATCATTCCTCATACAAAATTCTATTAAAATATCTCCTACCAAAAGTCTTACATTCTCCATATGGACCCGTAACCACCTTCAGCTCATTTTTCCTCCTCCTTCCAAATCTCGCATTAAAATTTAATTTTACCAAACTTGTCTCTCTGTCCTTTCTCTGCATTTAAAAGCTCCCGTCAACGACCTCAGTAAACTTATTGTCTTCTACTCTATTTGTCCTTGAAGTGCGTATACTTGATACAGATGATATCTTTTTTTCTTTTCGTTTAAGGGTACATACCACAGGATTTTTCGCTGTATTCTTGCGCTTCGTAAAAAGTAGAATTTCTAGGTCCGAAATATAAATTTCCATCTTCGAATTCACTCCATAGCTCAAATTTGACACAGCATATATAATCTCCAAATCATTCCTTCATCACTTCTTTCATCCTTACTCTGCTTTTCATTATTATCTATTCCTTTTCATGATCATCCCATGACCTCTTCCTCTTTTTTTTTTCTTCTGTAATTGCCAATTTATCTTAGAACATCTAATATTTAAGAAAATTTTCCGAATTCAAAATAAGTTTTTTTGTTTGTCTTCTAAATCGGAAAGACAGGTAAGTTTCTTTAGTTTTGCACTTTTTTTCTTCAAAAGGAAGCTGCGGCTTGCTGTTTTAGCGCGTCCGTTGGCCGATTGAGATCTCTGCAATGGTTTATGACAAGGAACGGAGTCTAATTTGCAACACTATATATATATATATATATATTATTTATATATATTATATATTATATTATATTATATTATTATCTATTTATTATATATATATAATATTATATTTATATTATATTATTATATATATATATATATATATATATATAATATTTATATTATTATATATTATATATATATATTATATATATATTATATATATATATATATATATATATATTATTATTTAATATATTATAATATATATATTATATATATATATATATATATATATATATATATACTTTGGCATTTACAAATAGATTTTCACTCTACAATCATATATTTTATTGATAAAATGCCTTATATATTACAACTTTCTTAATTTTAAACATTGTTTTACATAACATAAAAACTATGTGTGTATCTTTATATTTTTTAAAGAATTCAATATTTAATTTTTGTTATCATAGTTCGCCGGTTCGCCGGCCTTAAGGTGAGCTTTAACAACAGAAGACTTCTACGTTATTGAATCCAAAGATGATATACTTTTGATGGATGGTTGTTGTTTTATTTAGTTTTTTATCGGGTCTTTTTGTAAATTTGTTCCTTCATTATATTCTGTTGCTACATTATGTTACTTCTGCTGCATTTTTGTTATAATTATCATATTTCTATCAAGGATTCAATTAGTTTCTTTTTGTTATGGTCTGATATAAAAATTACAGGTTCCATGTTGTTGATATTTATTTTATGGTTTAACTTTCCTTGAGGGTAAGAGTGAATTTTTTCGTCGGGAAATTAATCGTGTCTGTGATGACTTATTACGTTATTTAAATCACCGTTTCACCTATATTATATATTGTACAGTCATGATACGGGGATTTTTATACTCATTGTTTTATTGGTGGCATTTTCTAAATTTATTTGGTCATAAACTTTTTTAAGAGGTAGTGTATTTGATGGGGTAGTAACTATTGGTAATTCGTATTTTTTTTGATGAAACTCCGGATTTGGATAGCCCCTGCAGATTATTTTTTATCACAAACTTTTATTTGTTAATTCTTTTTTTAATAATATATAATAATGGTTGACTTATTTATGTTATGTTAAACAATAAAGTTTAAATTTTAAGAAAGTGTGTAATTATATAAGGGCATTTATCAATGATTATATATAATTATATATATATATATATTATATATTATATATATATATATATATATATATATATTATTATATAAATATATATAATATATATATTATATATATATATATATATATATTTATATATAATATTAATTGTTATATCTTATATATATATTATATATTATATATATATATATATATATATATATATATATATATATATATATATATTATATATATTATATATATATCTATATACTATATATATATATAATATATATATTTAATATCTAGTATGCTCATGCATATTATATACCTGTGTGATGCCTTAAACGACCTTGTCTCTATCGTTCGAACTGTGAAACGTTTTGGGACATGGGATGTTGGAGATAAATGGCGAGGAGAAGAGGGATGAGGTGATGGATGTGTATTTAGAAACGATAAATTTGATCTGATTGCTGTGACTGAACAAGAGTTTAATGAAGTGCTGAGAACGGCTGATGTGGGTGAACTGTGTATGTGCGTTTGTATTGGAGTGGGAGGAATTATAGGGAGAGAGAATAAGTTGCGTTCTGATGAGTGTTTGTTTGTCAAGAGCATGGGGATTTTGTTGTGTGAGATACATACTAATGGTGGGTGGAGTATACAATATAATGGTTAATAAATTGAGATGGTTAAGGTTTTTTGTGGTTATAGTATTGGTCTCCGTTGTTATTGGTGGAGCATGACATTTTTTGAAGTATTTTGAATATTTTTTGGCGGGGTGGAGTTAGCTTCAGAATTATTGTTGGAGAATTGATAGGTGAAAGAGGGATAAGCAGGTGACTTTTGTAGTTTTGCGGGAGAAAATAGATGGTGGGAAAGTGGTTGATTTTGAGGGTAAGAAATTGCTGTAAGTAATAATTACCTAGAAACAAGACTTTCATATACGAGAGTTGGTGTAGATAGAGATGGTTTGAAGTGAAAAGTATGATTGATATAGTTTTAGTGAAGGAGTTGATATTTGTATTTATTATGAATTGTTATCAGTTGGTATGTTATCGTAGTTTTTTTTTCTTTATTTTTTTTCGTAAAATTAAGTTAGTGGGGCATGGATCGAGAGGAAAGAAAAAAGGAGGGATAATCGGGGAGTGAGAAGTTAAATGACAGGACTGTAAGGAAAGTAAGTGAGGGCCTTTGCTGTAAGTCAGCTGAATGTGAAAGGATTAATGAGAAAAATAAGGAGGACGCAATGAAGAAGACGTTTGGGTCAGTAGTGAAAGGATGTGTGGGTGTGCTAAGGTAGTGATTAGATGTCCTTAGTGATTGGTGATTATGAAGTTATTGCAAATGATTAAAATTAAATAGTTCATGATTAAATCTACTAAAAGTCATGATGAGGTATCGAGAAAATGTTGAAATATATAGTGAGGAAAACAGGAAGGCTAAAGTTGTATACGATTATCGTTAGAGAAAGGAGGTAAATGAACGTTTGGAAGGAGGATGAATACCGATGGATGAATGAATGAATGAATGTAGTACAAAAGCTTAGAAAGAGTAAAAGTTTAATATTTCATATATATATTATATATATATATGATATATATATTATATAATATATATATATATATATATTATATATATATATTATATATATATATATATATATATATATATATATATATATTATTATATCTATATATATATATATATATATAATATGGCAAAAAAATAAAAGAAAAAGACCAAAAAAAAAACATTATAAAATTCACAAATTATAATCTATTTTAATTAAAGGGGAAACAGCAAATTTAATTCTTTGGTTCTTTTGATATTAATAGTTAAGTTTAAAATAACGGCCAACAATATTTTGGATTTACTTATTTTATTATAAGAAGAAGGGACCTCAGCGGGTCGGCTCCCCCTATATGGTCAAGAAGGATAATTCAGCCGAAAATAGTGCATCGTAGTTCAGCGGTAGACACTCCGCAACTAATGAGAGCCCAGTTCGTCTGGTCGTCATGTGATTTGTTGAGCTATTCCTCTTCTTAGCTCCGTCTTGCTCTCAGACTTAAAAATTGTGCACACGCTCTCCTAGATTAGGGCTTGCCATGAGCGGTTTTGGTTAACTGTAATTATAATATTATATATATATATTAATATATTATATATATATATATAATATATAATATTATATATTATATATATATATTATATATTATTATTATATATAATATAATATATATATATTATATTATATATTATATATATATATATATATATATATATATTATATTATATATATAATATATATATATTATATATATATATTATTATCTATCTATATATTATATTATATATATTATA
>JABUQX010065023.1:30000-50856 GCA_015478945.1 Trachelipus rathkii
TAAACACCATCCATTTTCCTCTAAACCTCATCTCTTGTTCTTGACTGATGCCCAGATAGTTAGCTATTCAACGGCAAACCCCACTGCCCCCTCTTAACACTCTCTATCCTCAATTATCCGCCGAAGGCATATGTTGTGCACATGAAGAAAAGGACTTTGTTCGTTCTCGTGTTTCGAACTTGGTGTCTTCCGAATTTTCCACCATATGGTTTAAACTCTTTTGCCAATAAATAACTAAATTCATTTGCTCTCTCTATTTTTCCAGTTCAATACCGAAAGATATTATGTTTAAAATTCTGATATTTTTTCTGACCATTATTCAGACCTACGATGCTTATGTGAATTCTAACAAATTTAAGAGAGTCCAACAAAGGACAGATTTGAGTTTGCCTTAAGAGTTACTGAGAAACTTTCCTATCACTAAAATTTGCCTTTCAAAAACATTGTGGTTCTTTGGAGTTTTGCACAGTTATTTTTTTACAGGCTACCATCACTCACGGTCAATTAATAATATATTCTAACTTCAAATATTAAACAAATATAAATATTACTATTCAAGTTTGATCTCTTCCATTTTTTGTCTTTATGATACCTCTACCATAGTACGTTTAAGCTTATATAAGAGTATTTTTAATTCTATTTTAATTTATTTGTAAATTTCAAACTCATTTACGATTCTCTATTGAATGAAAATAATATTGTCTTTTCTGTAAATCTAACCCAATTTATTCAAACCTGTTAATATATTATATGTATAGTGTATATATAATAATAATATATAATATTGTACTTATATATTACTTGTATATATATTATTATATATCGAGTATTAAATAAGACAGATATATAGTCTGTAATATATATTATATCTATGTAATTTAGATTAAGAATATTTACAATTATCTGTTATACATAATATACTATTAATATATATATAGGGATACTATATAGTATATATATTTATATATATACTGATTACGATTATCAACCTAATCACGGGAAATATTTTTTCAAGAGAGGCAAAAAAAAAGGTTGAAATCTTTATGTGTGGGCATGAGTGCACCATTTAGGTGTAGGAACATTTAAATATGGAAGGTAATGGCTAACGATACTGGAAAGAGGGATTAGAACCAAAACGAGCAGATTGGGGATTACAATCTCCTACCACAATTACGTGCAAGAAATTCATCCTTGAGTGCTAACGAGGACGTATAGTGGCGGGAGGTAGCGAGAGTCGTAGCTTATTTCTACGCTGTAACTTTATAGTAAGAAACAGGGAAAGAGACATGAAGTTAATATTCGTTATTAGAAAGTAGGAGATAGTGTATTCTAAGTTATAATTTAAGGTGTGGAAAATTAAATATGGAAGGAATAGCTAACAATAACTGGAAAGAGGGATTAACCACAACGAGCAAGATTGGAGATTACAATCTCCACACAAAATTAGTGCAAAGAAAATTCACTCCTTGTGCTACGAGGACGTAATAGTGGGGGAGTGCGAGTCGTTAGCTTATTTCTACACCATACTCTGTAGTAGATACAGTAAAAGAGACAGAGCGTTATTAATATTGTTAGAAAGTAGGAGATAGTTTTTAAGTTTATTTTAGTCTTATAATTAATCCTGGCTAAAAGAGGGGTTGAACTGGAACATTCCAAATGTGAGAGCAATACTACGTGTAGGGGCCGATGTTCGTTATTTAATTGGAGTAACTTTGTACCAGAAAAAATTTCTAGTTTCTTAGAGTCAACTTTAACAACCTCTGTGACGTGAGATTTTCAAGGGAATGAGATATTAATGACTCGTTTATGTAAAGAAGGAAAAGAGTTGGATGTAAAACAGAACCCTGAGAAATGCCACAATTGACAGTGAAGAAAGATAAAGTCATTTCAACAACAAGTGTCGATATGGAACGACTTGAGAGAAAACTAGATTTGAATGAGAAAATTGAAAGCGATAACATTTTAGGAGCTTGAAGAGCACTGACTTATTCCATACTCGATCACAAGACTTGGATATTTCAAGTTATACCACAGAAGATTCTTCATGAAAAGGTTAATCACCATAAATCAGATAATAGGAAATAATATCACCAGCTAACATCTCGTGTCGAAGGCCGTACTTATGATCAAGATCAGGAGAATGAGATTTCAGGTTACCCAATAAATTATAGTAAGGAGAGTTTCAAATTTTTAGACAGAAGTAGGGTGAGAGCTACAAGCGATAGTCAAATGGTTCAAAGCGGCTACCATTCTTCGGTATCGGCTGGATAAACGCATTCTTCAAACACTGAAAAATAGTATTAGATTTAAGGTATATAAATAAGGGTTGAAGGAGGACAGGTTGATCCAGTTCAGAAGCTTGCTCACTCAAAAAAAATGGAGAGAATTACCATTCGGGCCACTAGCTTTCCTAGCTCATAGATGTTAGGATTTCATCCACACGATCCTGTATATTCACAAGTAAAATCATGGGGCACCTGCAAGGATTAAGAGTTACGAAGTGAATGCCAGATTTGTTGAGGGTGGTAAAAGAAAACAGTAATGCTTAGTATTTTTAGCAGAAGTGTTAGCCTCAGGTTCATCAGAAAGAATGTAGAGCGTAAAAACAGATTGTTAGGGATATTTCTGCCAACGATCAGGAAATGTTTAGCAGTAGGAGGACCAAGAATGTGAGCACACTTCAGTTTAGTGAAAGTACTCTTTTCCCTTCAAATAATCTTGCAAGGATTCCAAATAATAGTTAACAAAAGCTAGTTGTTCCTCCACGTCCAATACACACTTGCCTCTCCTGAAGATTTCAAGTCATTGAATGCCAAAGTTAGAAGATTCACGGGTTTTAAGACAATAGTGTTAGGAGACTCCACCCTTCAGACTGAAGTTGTAAAATAAATTGCACTTGGAAATTCTAAGGTTATAAGAGAAGGAGCCCCTATATATCGTGGTCTTATACAGAAGTAAATGATTAAGATGACAGTTGGAGAGGAGATATACTAAACAGATTCGGAGTTAGAGAGAAGGCCACCAACATTAGTATAATTAATTGAAAACCTTTCCTTCTGTGCCCACCCCCTACTTGTAAGACCAAGCAAACCTTTCATTAAAGAAATCATAGCACAAACACACGCAACCTTAAAATCGAATAATAATAAATAATTAACAATAAATAAAAAATAATAATATAATTCACAAAATCATATTGCTTAGACTAGTACGGGTTAAAGGTAGGTTAAGGTTAGTTTAGGTTAGGTTTTTAGGTTTAAGGTTAGGTTAGGTTAGGTTAGAGATAGGTTAGGTTAGTGTGTAGGCTAGGTTAGATGTAGGTTAGTTTAAGTTTGGTCACATTAGGATTGTCATGTCGTTAAATGATTAGTGCCGTTGAATTTTGCCAATACCCATTATCTTAATTCTATTCAGTAATTTTAAGCTTTTAACTAATCTAAAAAATCCAAATAATTTTGTTAATACTTTGAATGGATGATATATTGATATATATTCTCTCACACTATCTATTCTAAATTTGAATCTTTTGTTGGCGAGTCATAATTTTCTCTTTATATGAAGACACTCTCGAAGCATCGTATTGTCTAATTATTTTGTTAAGTTAGGACTACTTTGTAATTAATTAAGAACTTCTCATAAAGGAATAATTCAATGATAATTAATTGTTGAACTGAGCAATTCTACAGTTTAACAAAAAGTGAAATTACAAAGCAAAAATCATTTTTTCATAATAAAAGTATTTTCATTAAAATATAGTCTGGAAACTCTTTTTTTTTTTTTCCTTCCCTTTCAAATAAAAAGAAGAATATATAATTAAAAGAATATAAATATATATTATATATACTATACTATATATATATATATAATATATAAATATATATATATATTATATCTATAATATATAATAATATATAATATACTTATTATATTTATATCACATATATAGTATACTATATAGTGGTAAGATATACTATAATATACTCTAATTGTCGGGAAGATATTGGCGGAGTTTTAGGGAGAAAAAAAGCTGCTGAGTTGACTGAGGGATTGATTGTCGAAGTAGGATATATCCATTAAAAAGTGTTAAGAATGATGTGATAGCTTAAATCTTCAGATGTGAATAAGAAAGACAATGAAAAGAGAAGAATAGAATTTGTATTTAATGGATTGGGTTTGACAGGCGTGATGACAATGATATAGTGGAAGCTTGTGACTTAGTGTTCAGTGATATATGGGTGTTGGTGGTAGAATTTTGAAATGGAAATTCAGAGATTGTACGGCGATAGTGCTAGCTTATGTATAGATTAAATCTAGTTGAAAGTAGTGGTTTAATATTATTGGATGAGTGAGACAGGATGCGTTATGGTTCAAGTAATCTAATTGTTATGTAAATGGGGTTTGAAAGAATAGGTTTTTGCATTGGATTGGAAGGTGTTAGACTGATGGAGAATTGAGAGAGAGTGTAACTTGCCTGCTTATTTACGGCTGATTTGGTCTTGTGCAGCCACTATGAAGAAGGGTTGAGAGATCTCAGATAGAGAGGTATTTGGCCTTATGTGTGTGTAAACAGAAGGTGTATTGAAGTAAAATGGAGATAGGAGTAAGGTGTGAAGGTAGTAGTGTAGGGATAGTCTCTCGCTGTGTAATAGTTTACTGTTGGATGGTTGACAATTGGACAAGTAATACCTGCAATTTAAATATTTAATGCTAAAAGTTAATAAAAAAGGAACGGATATGTGAGTGTAGTAGGAATAGTTGTCGCGAATGATAGAAAGATGGCTATTGCATTACATCTTGGCTGAGTGCATAAGGGAATAATTTAAGAGTGAGTTAGAGTTTGCATGAGGATATTATAACATCGGTGTTTGTATAATTCTGCGAAATACTATAGTGTGAATAAATGGAAAATTTAAGGTGCAATATGTTTCAATGCAATACTGAGGGGCGTGTTAGGCTGTGAGAACATTTGATTAAAATGATTAGTAAATGTGTTAAGGGCTTGTGTGGTGTGTATAAAGGTGTGAATGAAAGAATTAATGAGAGTGTATTAAGATAATTGTGTTTATATGGAATGGATGAATGATAGTAGGATTGTTAAGTCGATGTTAATGGTGAGGTTAATGTTGTCATTGAGAATCTACAGGATGGGAGACAGAAGAAAGTTGTCTGATGTCCATTTAGGAATGTCTAGAAGGAATGAATGTAGATTGGTCTAGAGGCGAGAACAAAAAGTGTATATAAGATAGATAGATGCGGTTTTTGTTTATGGAGGCATTGATTGTGGCTGGCAAAGGGTGGAACTCTATACATTGATAATGAACAAAATTAAATATAGGGGAATTTTTGGCTGATGTGATTCGCACTTAGGATACTAGGGGAAGGTGTCTGTGTGTGTGAGTGTGTGTATAATGTGTGCTTCTTTAACTTATCTACGTACGTCATTCTCTCATCTTACTTAACTATTCTATTTCCGTACATGTTACGAACCCTACTCCTTCGTGGATACTGAAAGGAAGTATATATATATTAATATATATATATATATATATATATATATATTATATATATTATTATATTTATATATAAATATATATATATATTTATATTATTAATATACTTATAGTTATATATATAATATATATATATTTTAGAATTATAAGTTTATTATATCTATATATATAGTATATATTATATTTTATATTATATATATATTTAATATATATATTTAATTATATAATATATATATTATATTATTAATATATATATATATTTTTATATTTATATATATATATATATATATTATCTTTTTTAGAATTTCATATATATATATTATATCATTAATATATATATATGTAATAATTATATAATTTATATATATATATATAATATATATATATATATATTAATATTATATTATTATATATATAATATATTTTATATATATAGTATTATATATATTAATTAATATATATAATATATATATATTATATATAATATATAATATATATATACTATAATTATATAATATTATAATACTATATAATAATACTATATAATAATATATATTAAAAAATTGATGTTGTGTGTGTGTGTGTGGTGTGTGTGTGTGTGTGTGTGTGTGTGTGTGTGTGAAAGAGGAAGGTCTTTAGCTGAATGTTTTGTTCTATTGACAATTATATGGTTTAAGTCACAAATAAAATCGCAATATATTATGAAATGACAATTCTATAATTGAGAGCAAATTGACAAACAAATGACACATTTAAGCAATTAAATACACTATTCACTTCAGACTGTATTGAGCAAGTTTGTTTTCACCTATCGGCTTTCTTTTTGGGCAACACTTATTAAAGATCGTCCAGACGTTTAGTATTATTAGTTTATTGATAAATTTCGGGAGTTAAGACATTCCACCATACGTTCAAAATAGTCATCAGATACTTTGGGTAAAGCAAAAGTGAAAGTGATGCGTCTGGCTAGAATTTCAAAAATTTATCGCGTGATAAAGAGAGAGTCTAATATATGATATATAGTTAGTCACAAAATAATCCTAGTTTTGGAGTTGCTAGTTGTTGTCTTGTTTTTGTGATTTTTCTTAACACAATTTTTTTTTTGTTTCTTTTTCTCTCTTGTAGGATGCCGTAATATTTCTAATAATATAATATTATTTTATGATAGTGTTATGGTTATCTTATCATTTAAGCATATCTAGATTGAATGGCTGTTTTATATAGTTTGTAATATTATAATAAAAACTAAAACAACACCATAGACTAAATGCACTGTAGTAGCTACTAAAATATTAATATATTTAATATATATATATATATATATATAATATATATATAATATATTTATAATAAATTATATATATATAATTAATATATATTATATAATATATATTATATATATATATTATATATATTATATATATATATTATATTATTAATATTATTAATTAATATATATATATATATATATATATATAATTTATAAAAAATATATTTTAATAAGATAAATTTCAAAAAGCCATTAATTCCGCTAGTTATATAGTAGAAAATAATTAGAGCCTAAGTTATCTAAAACAAACTGATATATACACTATTAAAGTCAGGATGACAGTCTTCTGATTGTGAAGGCGTTAGCTTTTCAGATCCGTGCTGTGGATCCTCTGTCGTAGTCAGTGAGTGGAGACTAATAACAATTTTAAGTTTTAAAATCAAGGAATAGTGGAAAATTTAATTCAACGAAAAAGATAAATAATTTTGGGAAATATTTTGGGAAGATATTACAGAACTAACAAGGGGTGGATAACTTTGAACATATATTGTCAGTGAGTGAGGGATCTATAAGAGTATTCGCCTAGTAGTTAATGTTATAAGTTGAGTATAATAGATTTTTTTATAACAATGAGATTCACAAATTATTTTGCGTTTGTATGGGTTGAGTACCCTGTTGATTTGGGTCATGTGATAAGTGTTATAATTTTGTGATTAAGTTGGCATGGTAAGTTTTAAGGCGAAAGAAAAAAAAAAGAGAAATTCAAATATAATAGCAACTGTTGTACAAAATTTGAAGTTTGTGACAGGAAAGGAAAAGAGTTGAGTTGTTAAATAATATAGTCGAATCGGCAAGTATATGGGAGAGATGTTTTGGACCGGTATTGAATTAAAACTTGGAAAGAGACAACATCTGAGGTAGCAATTAAAACCCTAAAGAAGCTGATAAATATAATCTGACGATGAGAGTAACTCGCTTCTAATGCCCTTAGGAAGATGTTTGAGCGAACTGCTCAGAAGATGGAAGCTTAGCTTCTTTTCCAACTTTTTCATTGCCAGTGATACCAATGTGAAACGGTATTGAGCATAAGAAGGGTGGGGAGTATTCTTAGAAACTTTCGCAAAGTAAGTACCATATGCTTTCAGAGGTAAAAAGCCCGCAGGGATTGAAAGGTACTGCGGTAGTCTGAAAAATATATGATTTATACGACGGGTCACCATTTAGAAACAGAATTTTAGACAGGGCCATTAAATTTTCTGTCAGCTCCGATTTAAATATAGGGTCCAACTGTGCAAGAATGTGATCTGAGAAAAATGCTGCAGCACCCACTTTCATTTCAGATTTATGAAATTACGCAAGTAGACAATTTGTCTGCAAAGCTCCCACTTTTAGGAAAGGCTTTGGGGAAAGAGGGGCAATCTTTGTCATAGGTGTGTGTGACATCATATTGCGGAAGAGAATATTTAGAAACGTGAACAGTAAATACAACAGCAGCAAATAACCATGTTGCTCTGAAAGCATCCCTATAACCACCAAGGGGTTTTAGGTCGCCTACTACTAGAAGTACTAGGGATGCTGGATTCTGATGCTGAGATGACATGTGTCGAAACCGGAATGACCGTATTGTAATGTAATGAAACATAAACCAATTTGCTTGGTCATAGTTCCATTGTGTGATAAGTTTTGTGCTAGAGTGGGTGATAGTATGTATGTGATCAAAGCTGGATCACATGACTTAATCCATAGTGGAGAGAAAATATAGGAAAGTGTCATTGCAAGTAGTGGAGATTTGAGTGTCTATTCCTTTGTAAGTTGGAAGTCAGTGTTAAGACGGCCCAATGAAAGGCGACCGAGTACATCAATTTAAGTTTCGCATTCGGAGGAATAATGGCATTCCCACATAACTCATAAAGATGATGGGGATTGAAATCTCCCATAAATACAACTGCGGGGAGTAGTTGTTGAAATAGGGATTCCAAAACCTCTTCAGTAAATTTACGGCTTCAAAGTAGATAAAATGAATAGATTACATAGTCAGAAGCTAGATTGATTCTCGCTGCTACAGTAGGCATATTTTGGGGAGGAAATTGAGGTATGAGAGATCGACTCTTGTATAGAAGAATCTCTGTGCTTCCTCTGTCTCTTTTACCTCGCTGAATAAACATGAGCCAGGAGGGGAGTTTTATGTTTAGAGAGGAGGAGAAAATTGTGGCCGCCTGAATGAAGTACTTGGAGACAGGTATAATTTAATGAAATGTTTATTAAGTATGACCGAGCCAAGCTCAATAATGTTGGAATAATAGTCACAGCATGCCTAACCCGTGCAATCGATAAAAGTTTATTTACTTTCTTTGACATTTGAAATATCTCCTCGGGCAGGGGACATTTTGACGCACAGTGTAGGCTGGTATGACCAAGTCTGATTTTTGGAGGGCGCCCTTTTAAATGCGCCGATACGTGCTACATTGACTTCGACTGCAGAAATACCAAGTCTGATTTTAGTTGCAGCCCTTAGAATTCATGATTTTAATTTCCATTACATTCGTCTCACAATCTTCTAATACATGAGTACCTGCATAACTCTTGCGATTCCCTTTAATATCCAAATACCACTAAATATTTTAAACCAGATAATTGTTCATTGGCTTCATAGCAACACCTTACAACCTCGGACATTCGTCTCAACCTCGTTTGTGACTCTTATATTAATTTGAATATGATTTTAATCGTTCCATTACATTCGTCTCAACCTCGTCATCACAAATCCTTCTCAAACTTTCTTCCGATTCCAACAAAATCCAAATAATCAACGAAATAGAGTCAGTGGCCCATCCATTTCGCCGTCAGTCTATTTTTTTCTCCTGCTCTCACATCTTCCATCTATGACTTTAAGTTTATAACACATCATTCCATCTATACAAAATAATAAATAGTCTCATGAGATTACACACTTATCAAGAATCTCAAAATTCAGTTAATGTCTCAATTATCTACAATGACCACCGTATCCAAGGCCGCGCTAGTTTATCCCATATAAGACAAACAAGACTTGTGATTTCATATCTAGGTAGCTACACAGATATAACTACATAATATTCATTCACAACTGCGCAGAGCTTCCCGTATTATTCTGTCATAAAGCGTCTGTATGTAAGTGCATATAATCAAAACAATACAATTGTATTCTTTCTTCCTACTCTCTCATCTCGTTTTCAATTTAAAAAATTAATCATCACGTTGGAATGAAATCAGGTTGTGAAGATGAAAAATTATATTAAATAATATTAGTAAGATTAGATACGGTAATATAGTCCAACGAACTGAGATAAATGCTCTTCATAATATTCTCAGACCGCTTTTTTTCAGAAAACGTCACACTATTGAAGCTACTTTGAAAGTGTAAGAATAATTGACGTTAGTATTTTAACTAAATTAAATATCATCGATATTGTCTTTTATGAATACTCACCTCTTTGTGGCCTTTTCTGAACAAATACAAATTAATTTTCGATAGACAAAAAGTTAGTACATTCTCTTTCCTAAATTTTTACTCAAGATGATAAATTACTGTTTATAAAAATATTATGTTTTATAGGAAAAATTTGAAAAAAATAAAACAATATTATTGTAATATTTTGGAGGCCAAATTTCTCGCGAGAAAGCGGCACACACACACACAGAAGGTCGGCCCATTTGGATAGAAGGCCAGAACCTAATATTTATATTTTAATATCTATAGCTTTCTTTATTAAAACTAGTTTTTATTGACAAATGGCAATACTGTAGCGATACATTACGTATCACTATGAGATTAAATGTGAGTACGACAGATTTTATTGAGAAAAAGCTTAAGGCCTACATTACATCCATCAAAGGAAAAAAATAATCCAAGACCGGAGAGTTCCCATATTGTTGAGCTTTTATAAGAAAAAGCTAAATTAAGAAGACAGTTAAATGATAAACAAAAAAAATAATAAGCAAATTATAGTTTGAATCATTGGTGTAGAGTATCACACGCTGGAATGATGGTAACAACTCATTTGATTAACAAGAATTACTAAATAGAGTCAAGTTCATATGAAGTAGTTAAAAAAAATAGAAATTCAATAAATTGCATTAAATAGAATAACAACTTCCACATAATCTTTTATTCCATTTGCATATATAGGCTCATAAAATTAATTATCACATCTTAAACGCTTATAAAATAACAAACTCGTGAATTAGAAATCAAGTAAATAAAATTAAAAACTATTTACAAGATGCTAAACTTGTAATACTACATGTCCATAATAACTGGAATAATAACCAAAATGAAAAAAAATTTTTCTAAATATATAAATAATTTTCTGATTTCTTAAGAAAAACAAAACATCTTAATACAATAAACGCATCCCGTTTTACAATGTAGGCATTTCAAGTCTAAATAATCTAAGTAACAAGCATCTCTCCTAAGCCATCTACTGCGATGCCACCTACTATCTATCATAAAGTATTGCTTAATTATAAAGTATCTACGTATAAAGTTATTACTTAATTCTAGAGATATCTATGTAAATTTATCATAGATTCGTATTATTTATAAGAAATAATGTTGTAGAGACTGTCGTAACATCAATTGTTCATATTTTAACGTTAATATTTAATAAAGATATTACAAATATTGTGTTTATGGTTTTCTGTTAGTTGAATGCTTTAACCTGTGTGGTTATTCGAAAGGTGAACACAGTTAAACTGCCTCACTGGATTGAACTTTTAATCATAGAGATACTTAATGGTTTTTGCACCCGTGTGGATTGAATGTGACCAATTCTATCTAATTACATTTAATATTAAAGATGATTTATACCAAACAAGTAGGAAACACTTAAATGTTTTTTCATCCTTTGTTGGGTCTAATGGTGTTTATTCAAAAGCACAAAATATTTTTCTTGTAAATAGAAAATTGACTTTGACATGCCAAGTATTGCTTAAATATTTATAAAGACCTATATTTACATATGTGAATACTTGTTAAATTAACCATATTTAATATAGCTCAATAAGTTTTTATCAATAACAGTAAAAGAACATTAAATGGTTATTTTTCCCCTGTGTGGGTATACGTTAGTTAGTGACATCTCGTAAATATTCTAGATTTAAAATGTTCTCACAAGTAAAGAACACATTAGATCGTATTTTCCCGACGTTGGGTTCGAATTGGGTTTCTAAACGATGCTAATTTGCTTAAATTTTTATCGCAGTATAGAACGCTTAATTGTTTTATCCATATGTGGGTTCGAAATATGAGGTGGGTTTTAAATCAATTACTTATGACTACAATTTTATCGAGCAGTAATGAACAGTTATAATTATGAGCGTTATTTCTTTAGTGAGTTTTAAATATTAATTTCTTATTAAATACTTTTATCAAGTAAGGTATACATGTATAAAGTGATTTTTATCACATGCCGCGTGGGTTCGAGTGTGGGGTAAAAGGTGAAAACGATGATATGACTCGAAATGGTAAAAGGCAAATTAAGAAGGCTAAAATGCTTTTATTTCAACACTGTGTGGTTCGGAATGTGAGTTCAAATGATGCTTTACTAGATAAAAAACTTGATATTTATCAGTGGAAACACTTAATGGTTTTTCACTTTACGTGTGAAGTTATAGAATGTTTGGTGGTATAGTTTAAAATGTTATATGATCTGTCTTGAATTAAAACTTTTATACAGTGGGAATACATAATATGGTTTTTTAATCTTTAAATGTTCAAATCTGATGATATTATTCACTTTCATCTTATCATTAATAGTACAGTAATCCATTAGGACCACTTAAATGTTTTTTCACCTGTGTGGGTTCGAATGTGGTTTTCTCACTTTACGATTTCTGATTAAAGACTTTATTATCAAGTAGTAACAACGTTAGATTGGTTTAGATTTCACTCCGTTGTGGGTTTAAATGTGGATTTTAAAAATTCATTGATTTATCGATTAAAGGCACTGGATCAAATATTTGAATCCTTAAAGTGGTTTTTTCTACTCATTTTGATATAAACACAGTTTATGATAAAAAGGGGTTTGACTGACATATTTCACACAAAGTATGTTACTAAAAAACTTTTTATTTTCAGACAATATGAAGGCAAGTTTATATGTTTATCAGTAATAATGAGTTAAAACTTGTCTCAATGTTATACTGGCAAAAACGGAATCTATTTGTTAAATGATTTCGCATTCGTTATTGTCATGTTTTAATATTTTTATTAAGTAAAAGCTGAAGCATTAGGACAATTATATCATTGGTGTATCTTTTGGTATCAAATTCTGGACATAAAAATAGTTTTCTCATATAAGCTAAGTTTTGCTGTGGTAGGAGCGCCTTCTGCTTCAACTTAACTGAAATAAATAATACAACAGGCAGAAAGACTGATTTTATTAATTTAGGGTCCAGCCACTTAAAAATATTTTACAGTACGATATGCAAAGGGCATTGATGGTCTGAAACATTTTGTAATGATTTAGGTAAAGAATTTTACTATTAATATCAGAGTAGGAACTAAATTTGTCATAATGTGAAATGTAATAGTTTAACGTTCCTGACAAGATGATGGAAGGTAAGACTAGTAGATTGGGACGATTTAATCGTCATCGTCATCTGCATATTTTTTCGAGCAATCGTCATCGTTAATAATGTTGTTGCGATTTTTAACAATTATTGAGAATTTTAGATACATATTAAACTCAATAATATTATATAATCAATACCTATTAAACATTAATAAATGTATCAAATGTTAATCAATTTTTATTATATTTTATATAATTTAGAATAAAAACAAAATTAATATTATATATTTTTTATTAAATATAATAGATATTTAAAACTAAAAATCGAAATATATTGGTATTAAATATATGTTTAAATGGTTATTAAATAATAAGTTTAGTATATAGGTTATACAATAATATAATAGTTATTATACAAGGTTAAAATTGGGAATTGATAAATGTTCCTGTGTTTTCCCCTGTTTTTATCCATGGTTTTTTTTTAAGAAAATTTTTTCCATGGGATCCGAACTAGTGTAATAAGAAAAGCATTTCTAATTGTTTGTTATATCAATGTAAGGAAATGGATAAAAAATGAAAACGTCGCAGACCACTCTAACGCATCTTTTTCGCCAGTAAAACATATATTTTCTTGGCAAGCTTCACAAATTAAAATGAATGATGTATTATTTTCTCAGAATTACTACGCTTAATCACTACAGCAAGTTGTAAATTTTTTAAACTTCATAAGTAATTATTATTAATAGCCAAAGTTATGAACAAATCAATTAATTTTATAAATATCTGCCCAAATATGTTACCAGGTCCCTGCTTTTGCTTTCGTTAGGAATATTTGGGAAGTCTTCAATATAGGAGAATGGAGTTTACAGAGGAAAAGACAATGGTCAATGATTATTATAATATATTTTTTCTTTGCTAATAAAAGCAAATTATACAAATTTTATATTCTAGGACTAATATACCTACAAATAGTCATTTTAATTAATAAAAAATAAGTTATGACGGTTATTAATAAAAGCTATTTTTCATTATCTAAATATGATTTTTTACGGAACTAGGTCTAAAAAATTTGTCGCTTCTTCATCCTTTTTAACATTTCAGATAAGTTCCTTTTTTTTTTTTTTGCACCTTCAGAGTTTCTGCATTTTATTGGCATAGACTTAAGAAAAATTTGATATATGAAATTTTTTACTTAATTTTACTAAATCATATTTGGACTTATCATAAACAATTTATATTATCTATAAATATATGTAGGATGAGGTGAATCTAGTAGTGATTCTTGTGCTCTTTACTATTCTCTTCCTTCAAAGACAAAAACACTTTCTAAGATCCCTTGACCAACTGTGAGCTCAATTAGATCTCCTTTAAGAGATTTTAAGTCAATATGTGCCAATCAGCTATATCTATATAGGGAGGTTATATAGCAAAAAATGATGCGTGAATATAATTGGATAATTTTATTGTTCTGTGTTTTCCCCTGTTTTCCCTGACACTTAATTCAATTTCCCTTGTTTCTGTTTTACACTGTTTCCCTGTTGTATACATGTAATATATTTATATATATATTATATAAAGTTATTATATATATCTATATATTTAAATATAATATGATTTAATATATTAATATTATATTATATAATAATATAGTAAATATAGTATTTTAAATATTATATAAGTAAAAGTTTTTATAATTATATAAAAAAGGAATTATAGATGAATTTTGATTATACACGCCGAGAGGATGTGAAAGAATATCTGGATGAATTTTTAATGGATGAGATGAGCGAAGTACGATTGACAAGCCGTTATTTGCGTACGCGGATTGTTATTAGTTAAATTTTTTAGGGTTCTAACATAAACTTTATAAAGACTTTATATATATTTTATTATTATATATATATATATAAAGTTTTATGAAAGTAAATTACAAACAACATAATATTATAAATTTATATTAAAATAATATATATATAATTATTTATTAATCACTAATATATATATATATATATGATATGTAATAAATATATATGTATAATTTACGTGCTACCTAGAGGAGTACGCACTGGATCAACTCTTTGCAATCTAACAAAAACTCTTTCACCGAAGTCGTCACAATTTGGAGAGGTTTTATTTTATTTATGCTGTAAATTAATAATTCCTCAATTATGGTTAAAAACAAAGTTCCGAGAGCCTTTATCAGGGGAGAAGTTGCTATCTTTCGTCTAAATGAGATCTTGCAACACTAGAATAGACGCCATCTAGCTAAACTCGTTTTTGTTAGAAGGAAATGCTAAGAATTTCCTGAGACTTACTGCAAGTGGTGGAAACTTTACATGTGTCATTCACAGACCGTGGATCTTTTATCTTGATTCCAGACTATTTTATCTCTTTTTGAGCTATTCTTGATAATGATAGAGATTTGACTTCCTTTACTGAACAAGATTTTTCTTATCGCTGCAGAAGCAAGAAGATTAGTTCATGGGATTCAGCAATAGGATATCTAACAGTATGTAATTTAGCGTTCAGTTTTTGTGAGATTTTGCTTTTATGGCTGTGATATTGTCTGCTTTAGCAGCAATTCATCAATAGACATCTTAAATTTAATTTTAACACCGTGTAAACAGTGGTTCAGAAATATGTGTTGAAATCTAGGATTTAGAAAATGGTTTTATATTGTAACATGCAATCATCTATAAAGTTTGGATGAGTTTTATTGAAATATTATCTACTTCAGAATCTGCTTTCTGGTCAATCTTGTTTGAAAAAGTCCACTTGCTTTAATCATAATATATAAAACACTAAAACTATATTATTATATATTATTTTAATAAGATTATTATATAGTTATATAGTATATAATATATTTTAATTATATACTATAAAATATTGTTATTAATATACTATATAATATATATTAAATATATTATACATTATTATTATAACAACGACTCCATAATAAATATAATACGGATGATAACTATTATATATATAATATATAGTACGAATTAATTGAATCATCTTATGTTGATATAAAGTTATCCGTCAAATTATAGCGGTCGGTTGCGTATGCGGATATGAAAAAATGATGCGGATGCTAATATCCGCTACAGGAAAAACTTGTCCTCATTATATCTATAAGTATTAATAATGATATATATCTTATATTATTATATATATATTAATATATATATATAATATATAATATAATTAAAAGTTATTTTAGTATTAATATTATATAATATATTATATATATATAAAATACCGAGTGACGAGTCGCAGGGGCCAAGAGGCGCTGGCCGTCAAATTTTTAGGACACTAATCATTTTTAAGTATCATTATTATAATAAAATAAAGTTATATTATTAATATATTATATTTAATTATAATAAAATGAAATATATAAGTATTTATATATAATATATATATAGTATAATTTAGATAATAAAGATTTATTTTATAAAATTATAAATATATTTATTTATATGAATATATATATATATTATAAATATATATATATAATTGTAAAGAATAAGTGTCATGGTGAATTGGTTTAAATTCTACACAAATTTGTCTCTTTGTTATTAATTTGTATATGGATGGGTTATGAAGATTAGAGGGGGTGGCAGGAAATGGGTTAGAATGATTGAGATGAGTGGAGGTGCTCTAGCATTTATATGCGTGATTTGGTTCTGTTGGGAAGTCTGAAGGAGTTTGAGAGGATTGGTAAGGAGATTGCAGGGTTGTAAAAGGAGGGTTTTGAAAGTAAATGCGGATTAGGAGTAAGTTATGGTTGTGAGTGAAGACGTCCTCAGTGTGAAGTTATGTAGATGGTGAGCAGCTGGTAGCAAAGTGTCTGAGTTTAATATCTTAGGGATTGTTGGAATGAGAGGGAACGGATATGCGAGTGTAGTTAGGAGTGGAATGCAAGAAGGTTGCTGTGCAATTAAATCGTTGTATGTAAAGGACTCAAGTCTGTGAGGGGTAGAGTCTTACATTGAGGTAAATGTGTTACTGTGTATTGTATGGTAGTGAGACCAATGGCTGGAATAAGAAGTATATGATTAAAGTAGATGTGTTCAGTATGGAAATCTTAGGGGCAGTGCAGGTGTGAAAATGAATTAATAAAATGAGAAATTGAAACGTATTAGAGTTGTGTGTGTGAAAAGGGAGATGGAGAATAATAAAGTATGTTAAATGGTCTTGTCAGTGGAAAGGATAATGTAGTGTTGGTAAGCGGATGTATGGTTGAGTGTGTTGGGATCGACAGCTGGAGACCTGAAGAATGGATTGGAGTCAGTAATGAATGTTAGAAGAAATGAAGTTTGGCAGAGGCGAGAATAGGTGCATAATTGGAGAGAATGGCGGGTTTTTGTATGGGGCATTGTGTGCCACTGGCAAGGATGATCCCTAATTGCCGATTTCATACTGTGAGGTCCGCGCGGTCCCATGAAGCTTTAGGGTGGAATTTTCTGTCTTGAGAGCTTTCACTAATTAATGTGTACATGAGGGGGCGGTTAAGGGCTGGGCTTTCTTTTCGACATTTGTGCATACCCTCCTACTTTTTTTTTCGATCTGTCGCGCCCTTATTCCAATTGGAAATAGAGATAGGTGAAGCAGAAAGAAAGAAGATATATAATATATATTTTTTAATAATATATTATATATATATTAATATATATATATTATATATATATTATATATATATATATATATATAATATATATAAAAAATATATTATATTTGTCTTATAACTTACATTAAAAAGTCAGCATGTATATATATATATATATATATATATATATAGTAATATATATATAATATATATAATTATATATATTATATATATATTATATATATATTAATATATATAAATAATTATATATATAAGGCTTATGTATGTATGACATTCCAGTGGCCTAATGGTTCGCCTTTCTGTTCTGCGTTTCATTATCCACACTCATCCTCCAGAAAGGAGTAGTCTTTTATCCAATACCTAATACGCCCCTAACGTGGAAAATCTTTTTTTAAGATATTTTCAGATCATCTTATTTAATAAATATCTAGTGGCGTTGAGGAAAAAATTGCGGTACATCTGTATGTGCCGGCTGTGTAAAGGCGATTAAGGAACGGTGTAAGTTAGGCTTATTGCTGCCAGCTTAACGACTTGTTCTTTTTGCCAGAATGCTAAGCGTGCTTGCGTAGATATAGTCGGAATCGCCGTAGCGTCGTTATTTTGGAGGATTATGTATGAAATGATGGGTAGAGAATGTCTCGTCAGAGAATATATGTTGAGAAGAGTGATCGGTATGGTTTGTATATTAGAATAAGAGCAAAATTTGAATTAGTCTCGCGTGTGGACTGAAACAAAGATGAAACCAAATGGTTAAGATGAGTTGTGTGGGTTGAAATGTTTTGTAGTGGTGTGGCATACGGACTGTGAGGAGCGGATAGAAGTGATTATTACAATTCTGATAGAGTGATTTGTAGTACATAGCTATGGTAGACCTTGTGTGTGTGAGTTATATGAATTATAAGGTTACATTAAGTTTTGAAAGTCTAAAATGTAAGGATGATGGCAGTTGTTTAACAATCTATGAAAGTAAACGTTGAAGAAAGTGGATTTTGGAAGAATTAGCATGATGGAAACGGATGGGGTGAGTAGGAGATTATTATTATTTGCACATATCGCCAAAGATCTTATTTATATACAGTGTCACATTTATATAGTCCAATCAGCAAAGCCCTATTCAGGATGGAGTGTAGTACGTCTCAAAATTTTACCATTTGTGATGATTAGCGCATATGAGATAGAGCAGGTCATTTTTAATTGAGGAGATTAAAATTTAGAAGAATTACAGAAGATGGAAGTGAAATACCAACATAATGCAAGTGGTGCGAAGAAGGAACGTCCTATCATGGAACTACTGAGTTACATGTAACTATAAAAAACTGTGTCGAATATATTAGAACTGCTTGTGCTACGAGGGCGTCGAAGGTGGTGGTACGAGTATAAAAACCTGGCCGCGCTGGTAGGCAGTAGGATTTTTATAAGACATAACATGTGGTAATAGTTGCGAGCTGTCAAAGAGTATTCAGGGTCAGTGAACTGGAACAGTTATTTGAAAGCGTGATAATAATACCTTTTTTGGGGCTTTGATTCCAACCGCCAAAGCGAGGTGAAAACAGAGCCCCCACATCAGGATATGTAAGCAGTACTTACATGCAACATGGCGAATGAAACCTTGTATAGTGAGAAGCAGAAAAGTAGAAAAGAAAGTCCGCTGTCAAACAGATACTCAGTTTCTTTTGAGGCGTCCTAGGAACCGTGTGATGTGAGGTTCTCAAGAACATTTTTGTTGGTATTATGTTAAGAGCACAAGGATTTTATATATTAGTAAACTAGCGGAGAGAACGTCGAAGAGATGGAAAATAGGTGTTTGGAGAGGCGAAATTTTGTAAAAGTGGGATTTAAGTTAGAATTAATTTACAAAAGGTTAGGAACAATCATATTTTTAGTAGGAATATTTACCAGATCAGCGAGCATAATGACTGGAATAATGAATTAAGGGCGAGAGCTGCTAGAATAATAGAGTACATAATTAAATGAGTTGAGATGAAGGTGGTCCGTGTTAATGGTAGAGTAGAGGTGAGGCGAGAAGTATCATTGAACTGAAAAGTGGAATGAAAGTATTGAAAGACCTTGAGAACACAATATTGATTTTTCGTTAATTGAACAGAAATAGAGAGAATAAATGCCCTGATAACAAGCGACATTGAGCGATTTGGAAAGAAGCTAGACATAAATGAAGAAAAGAGATTAGTAGAACCAAGTGAGGGGAGCTGGAGAGCATGGACGCGTGTCAATAATACCGTTCAAATGCTTGTGATATGTGAGTATGTAGAACACCATACGCAAGTTCCCGTAAGTTCCTAAAGCTAAAACATAAATCACTTAGATATGGAAAGTAGAGAAGATCATGAGCTGCCTCGGTTTCTTCTACTGTTCGAAGATGCAAAGGAGTGAAAGGTTGAGAAGGGTATTCAAATGTATTTTTATGATCTTGTAGAACTAAGTGACAAGGTGGTTGATGAATCTGAGAGTCTTGCTGCTGCTGTTGCAGATGCTGATTTTGTTGCCTATGTGGAAGGTGTTCTGGTAAATCAACATGCGTTTGATAATGATCCTCTTGCGATATGTTTTGCGTATGTTGGTGACTCTGTGTGTGATTCTGGAAAGAAGGATAGGTATCTTCTTCATGTGAATAGGTAGGTGGTGTCGTTGACTCCGTTGATTGAGAAGAAAGAACATATGCATGATCTGGAGTTGTCTGATAGTAGTGAAATGTATAGCTATATTGTGTTCCTGGATGCACTGATCTTAGTTCTTCATATACTCCTGAAAAGAAAAAAGCATTTGATTAGCATTCCTTGAAAGCTCAAGATAGTAAGAAATTATTTTTAATTGTAGTTAATCCTTTTAAATTCATATTAAATTTATACTCTTTTGAGATTTTTATTT
>JABUQX010065024.1:0-5000 GCA_015478945.1 Trachelipus rathkii
AATCTATATAATTTATTTTTTATTCATACAAATATATACACTACCTTACATATTACTTAAAAAAATATAAACTAACATGAAATCAAAGTGTAAGTTTTCAGATGTTCATTATTATTATTATTATTATTATTATTATTATTATTATTATTATTATTATTATTATTATTATTATTATTATTATTGATAGTAGTAGTAGTAGTATTTAAAATTGCTATAAAAAATAATTATTTTTCTTTATATATATTTTTATATAAATATATATATATATATATATATATATATATATATATATATATATATATATATATATATATATATATATATATATATATATATATATATATATATATATATATATATATATATATATATATATATATATATATATATATATATATATATATATATATATATATATAAAGCATATATATATATTTATATATATATATATATATATATATATATATATATATATATATATATATATATATTTATATTGTCGATTCTTCCTTTCCTGTTAATTGTGGTGTTCCGCAAGGTTCTGTTCTATTTCCAACTTTGTTCTTAAATTTCATTAACGATCTTCTAGGCTGCACATTTAACTCTGTTCACTCTTATGACGATGGCTGAACTTTCCATTCTTCCACTCATTTCAAATCTGCTTCCTCTTCTGCTTCTCAAATTTAGCTTTCCGTTTCTATTCTTGCCGATCTGAATGGGATTATCCAATGGGGTCGCCTCAACGTTGTGAAGTTTAGCTCTTTAAAAACTCAACTTTTTCACATCTCCCTTTCAAAAACACCTCCCAACTTTCCTATCTTCTTCGATTGGTCTCCAGTCTCACCAGTGGACAACATGAACATTCTTGGTCTGAACATAAACAATATAATATCTTGGAAACCTTATGTCACAATGGTTGCTAAGGTGGCTTCAAAAAAGCTGGGAGTTCTGTTCAGGTTGCGGGAATTTTTTTTTCCTGAACAGTTACTCCGATTATATAAAGGTCTTATCCGCCTTTGTATGGAGTACTGTTCCCACATTCGAGGGAGCTCAGGTTCCGCCCTTCTTTTGGATAATGTTGAGGCTAAGGGTAAAAAACTAATAAACTGTCAATTGCTTTCAAACTCCCCTGACCCTCTATCTCTGCGGCGTGACGTTGGTGCACTATCTCTTTACTATAGGTACTACAACGACAGGTGCTCGAAGAAGTTGACATCTCGCATTGCTCCACCATTGCGTCGCCCTCATTGGACAAGAGGTGCCCTGCTTTCTAATGAATTCTGTGTTAATATTGTGAGTCCCAGGCTTGTTCATTGTAGTACCTCCTTTCCAGCCACCTCTCTTGTGTGGAACTCTCTGCCTTCATCTGTTTTTCTGTTGTATTTAATTTCGCTCTCTTTAAGTACTCTGACTGCGGTCACCTCAGAGATTTGCGTTAGGCTATGGATGGAGTGGATTTTCCCATCATTATTTTATTTTATCCCTCCTTGAAAAGGGCACTGCCCGTGAGTGATGATCACCTGTAAATATATATATATATATATTATATATATATATATATAGTATATATATATATATATATATATATAGTATATATATATATATATATATATATATATATATATATATATATATATATATATATATATATATATATATATATATATATTACAGTTTTCCAAGTTTTCGTCTTTATTTACTAACACATTTATTAAATGTTACAAAAGGGTAATTTTAGTTTCTTTACCTTCTTCAAGTTTCTTGCCTTTGTTCTATGTACCAAAGAATATAAATTTAATTAATTTTTAATGATTTTTTCAATTTAAGGGGGCAAATCCCTGTTACTCTATAGGCAAATTTGTTTTTATTGTTTTGCCTCCTTTCCTGTAAAGTAATAAAATTTAAATTTTAAAATTAAAAGCAATTATTACTTAAGGCTAACTCGAAGAGAGATATGAAAGGTCTCCGACCGGAGCCGGATCTCCGGTGCAACAATATATATATATATATATTATATATATATATATATTATTATTATTATTATTATATATATATATATATATATATATATATATATATATATATATATATATATATATATATATATATATATATATATATATATATATATATATATATATATATATATATATATATATATATATATATATATATATATATATATATATACATATATCTGGTATATACAAATATATATATATATATATATATATATATATATATATATATAACAACCCTAATTTTAAATATACTTTTTTCAGCAATGCAGGACATTCTTTATTAGTATAAGTCCACAAAGCTTAGCAGGGTGAGTATATTTTCCTTGTGTTAGTTAATTGATGTTTTAGCAGATGGGGTATTGGGTAAATTTGTTGGGCATTAGCTGTAAATGCTTCTTTTTAACATGTTACACGCACTGCTGTTATTGTTTATTATATTGTTATAAATAAGTATTGTAAAGTTTTATGTGAAATATGAGCTAATTTAATCTTTAATATTTTTGTGGACTTTGTGGACTAATGCTGGTTAATTTTGTGTTGTATACATATTTTAGCATCTATTTATTGTTTCTGGCATTTAATGAAGCTTTCTTTTCTTTTCTTTTTCATCAATTGACAGGGCAATGTGAGTACAGAGAAGGTAAGAGAAAGTTATTAATATTTGGTGTAACTAATTATTGTACTTGTTAATATATATTTCGTTTTATTTTAGGTAGAGTAATTAAAATTTAAATATTTTATGTATTGTTTTGGTTGTGGTGTTTCTGTATCCTATTCCCGGTATCTCATATTTAGACATATATAGGAAATAATTTTTTTTAATATACTAGGTAGTAATTTTTTTTTTTTTTTTTGTGATTTAATGTTCAGAAATTTATTTTATGTATTTAGATGTTAGAAAAGTTTTTTTATTATTATTAATTTAGTTTTTGGAAGGGGGAGGGTAATTTTTTTTAGTTTCTCCGAAAGGGAGGGTAATTTTTTTTAGTTTTTGGGAAGGGGAATGGAGGGTAATTTTTCTGACTTTTATTTTCGTTATACCTTAGACCCCAAAACAGATAGTACAAAAATATCTCATGGGTGTGTTTTATTGACCAAAAGCTGATGGTTCACATGCTTACATTCTCTCTTTATATTCTCCTTGGAACCCCAGACTGGGGGTTGGGTCCCCAACATACCCCGAAAACAGAATAGTGAAGTAGGAAAACATGACCCTTAAGGGCAAGCCCGCCGCAGCCACATACTTAAATGACAGAATGGTGAAAATACTCTGTTGAATAGTTTAGTTAATGGTGTTATTTCAGTACTAATTAATTTTTGCTCGAATCCCTTCTCCAATATTTCCTCTTGAAATTTAATCATTTTAGTGTTTTCAATTTGGGTGTTCCATTCAAAATTATCAGCTCCCCTCCCCCTTCCATTCCAGTTATCTTGCGCCACTCCAGATCGGGATGAGCAGGTTCATTCCATCTTCAGCAAATCTTTCTGCCCCCGATCCAACAGTTCAATATGAACTTATATTCTCTTGCTGATGAGATGCGTATCGGGCATGGAAAAGCTCTCGTTCTCTATCACTCTTGCTAATTTTCATTTTCTATGGAATCGTTGCAGGGATATTATTTAAAGTACAGGCTAGCGCACTTTTATAAAATGAAGTGAGCTGAGCTTTATGGTTCTCCTACTGATAAAAATTCCCAGCCCATTTCTCAACTTTTGTAAATCTGCCTTTTTCCTCTTATTTGCTCCTGATGGTTTCTGTTGCTAACTCTCTTACTGTAAAGGCAGAATTCTGCTTTCTTTTTTTCATCTAATTCTACCCTGGACAATTCAGGCATCCCTTCCTACTCCTTCCTCTCTCAGGTTTCCCATGTCTTTTACCTGCAGTACAGTCATTATTGCGTGGGATCTATTTGGAGTTCCTGAATGACTGGTGGCGAGATGGCATTCTCCCCCGTGTTTTGAGGGAGTATACTCCGAGCTGGCGCCTGTCTCGTTCAACTCTACTCTCTATATTAACAATACTAATCACTTTTTCATACTGCTGGAAGCGCGCCATAATCCTTGATCAGAAAAAGGTAGCGCTCCCAGTCCTTCTAACTATCGCCTATAGCTCTCACCTGTATTCTATCTAAAATCTTTGAAACTCTTCTTAACTCTCATTTCTGGATAAATGCAGTCTCATTTCCCTTCTTTCCAGATCACACCAGTATGAAACAGTCGTTCGAGGGTCAACTGGTGACATACTATCCTAACTGATTTATGGTCCTGCCCTTAGATAATGGGGGAGTCTTGCGTGGTGGCAGCAGCATATCCCAAGGCCTTTGACCTGGGTTTGGCATGGCGCGTCACTGCTCTCTCTCCCTTCCTTTGGGTTTCTCCCTTCTTTATCTTTGCTTACTCTTGTCTAGTTTTTTCTACTCTGATCAGTTCCATTTCCGCTCTTGTTGATGGAGCGTCCTCTTCACTCCTTTCCTGTTAACTGTGATATTCCACTCAGTTGTTTCTCCAACTTTATTCCTACTTTTCATCAAAAGTATCCTCAATTGCATTTCTAATTCACTCTTTATACATGATGAGCTCCAACTCTCCATTCTTCAGCTCATTTCAAATCTGTCCCTCTTTTGCTTCTAGGATTGCCTCTCTTTAATCTTTCCGAATTCTATTCTTGCCGATCTGGATGGGATTTCCCGATTAGGTCACCGCAACCCTTGTAAAATTCAACTCTTTAAAAACTCAACCTCCACATCTCCCTCTCAAAGAAACCTCCTCCAACTTTTCTATTTCTTTTGACGGCTCCTAACGTCTCTTCTGTGAATAACATAAACATTTCTTGGTCATTAACATAAAACTAACAAATTATCTTGGGAAACTCACATATGATGTTTATTCTATAGTTGCTAAAGATGACCTCAAAAAAAGAAGCTGGGAGTTCTGTTCAGGTTGCAGGAATTTTTTTCCTCTGCATACAGCTACTCCATT
>JABUQX010065024.1:10000-12500 GCA_015478945.1 Trachelipus rathkii
ATATTTTTTGACGAAGGAGAGATACTATCTGAGGAAATATCGATAAGGAGCTAGGCAATTTAAGAAACCTTCTGTATTGTTCAGAAGAGTATAATCATTGAGAGTGATAAGAATTAAAATATTATTAGTTAGGCCTAGTGAATATTAACAATATTATTAATGGTGATAATTAGAGGTGTAGCGGATAACCGCATCCGCATATGCGGATATCCGAACGTGATGGTGACATTTGTAAAATAAACAAATGTCACCACCATCTTAATCTAGCTGCGTTCAGACTATGTAGGGTAGACCTTACACCTACTTCCTCTCTCACCCTCACGTTTCTTACTCTGTCTCTTCTAGTTTTTCCCACCACAGCTCTCAGAATTTTCATCTCTGCTGATTGTATTCTGTTTTCATCCTTCTTAATAGTACTCCGTGTCTCTGCTCCATACAACAGAATAGGCATTAGTACACTATTAGAAATAACTCTCTTGACAGCCACATCCATTTGTTGATCTCATGATGAGATTCAAAGCTCTCAATGCTTTCCCGTATTGGACTATCCTGTCCGTGATTCCCCTGTTGTTTCCTCCATCCTTTGTAAAAAAGTCCACCAAAATATTTATACCAATTTACATTTTCAATCTCCTCTCCTTCTACCGCTATTCTACCCCTTCTTCCTCCTCTCTACCTATAACAAGAACTTTGTTTTCTTCATATTCATCATCAATCCCGCTTCTCTCATTCTCCCAATTTTTTTGATATGCTAATCACCACCTCCCTAAGCCTCTCCATTCTCACTCCAACTCTCCAAATGATCAGCATACGTCATAATATCTCACGCAAATTCACCCACCTCCTCCCTTACTCTAATATAATAGAAAGTAATATATTTTTGTAAATTATTTTTTAATCTTGTTTTACAATTTTTTTTATTCATTTTAATTTAAATTGCCTTTCCTGTATTGTCTTTTGGTGTGAGCCAAAATAAATGAATAAAAATTTTGTAATTTTAAAAGAGTAAATTACTTTCCCTTGCGTACAATTATTATTTTTTCACAGCGACACATTAATGAGTTTCCCCTTGTTTGTTTCCCCATTCCTACTCTTTTTAATTATTATTTGTTGCTTTGTTTCGCCCTCTTTCTTGCTTGTTTGTATGTTTTTCTTTATTTCTTCCTTTATTCCGTGTATATTGGTTGGTTTGCGTTCTTTCTTTCCATATTTCTTTTGTGTCTGTTTTTGTTTTGTTTTCTTTCTTCCCTTATTTCTTTTTGTTGGGTTGTTTCGCATTTTTCTTTCATTCATTTTTTGTTGGTCCATTTCGCTTTCTTTTTCCCCTTATTTCTTATCGATTTGTTTGTTTCTTTTTATTTTCTTGTTTATCTGTTTGCTTTGCTTCCTTTCTTTCTTATTTTCTTCCTTTATTCCTTTCATTCTTCCTTTCATTCTTCGATTTAATAGTCAATGAATAAATAAAATTCTATTTAAATAAAAAGGTTGATACTTTTAATAGAATTAATTACTAATTTCCTAAAATACTTTTTTTATTTTGCCAAAAAAAGCTAATAATAATTTTTAATATCATTAAAAAATAAAGCTCTAAAATTGGCTTTGTTAATAATATATATTTAAGGAAATAAATATATTTTGATGCAAAAAGATTTTAAATATAAAAAGTTTTGTTGAATTTTTAACTCTTTCTAATGAGATTAATCCCTAATTAAAAAGAAATATATATATATATATATATATATATATATATATATATATATATATATATATATATATATATATATATATATATATATATATATAACTAATAACTCATTTCTGCTACTATATATATATATATACATATATATATATGAGTGCTCTTAGGTCCAGAGTAGGGCACTTTCGCCTATTAGTGAGAGGGCCGGGGTTGCGAAAAGAACTGGGTGGGCGAATTAACTCTGGCTTCGCGTCCCACTCAGAAGACGTTAATGGTACATTGGTATCGCGTGTTTTTGCTGCTAATGGAAGCTGCGTTCAAGCTTCCTTGATAGGACTGACACTCCAGCGCAGTTTAGCGTTAGGCCTGTATAACCAAGAACCTTTTCTCGATGAGTCCCACTGAAAGGTCGTGGTTTTCTAGAAGACCAGGACTTTACCTGAGAGTGTGCAGTTATATATATATATATATATATATATATATATATATATATATATACCTATATATATATATATATATATACATATATATATATATATATATATATATATATATATATATACATATATATATATATATTTATATATATATATATATATATATATATATGCTCTGCCTGCCACCCATAAGTGCCTTTACTTGGCCATTTAAAATGATATTAACCAAATAAGGAATATAGAGAGATTTAAGTTTTATTTTTTATTTATAAACATTTCTTTAGTTTGAGTTTATTTAATTTTTAATCCGTAAGCTGTGAATTCCTTTATTAAATGTTCTAACCAGAATATTTTGATTAGGCAG
>JABUQX010065024.1:15000-27500 GCA_015478945.1 Trachelipus rathkii
TATTTTAAAAAGTTTTTTTTAAATTAGTCCTGCTGATGAGGATATTTAGTTTTCGAAACGTTGACATTAATAAATTAGAATAAACAAAATGTTTAGACTTTCTTCCTCCTTTTCAAAAAATAAACTTAAATTCTCCTTGGAGGATTAAATAGGATTATATATATTATATATATATATATATATATATATATTACTTCTTTCTCTATGTAGATATACACTATATATATATATATATATATATATATATATATATATATATATATATATATATATATATATATATATATTTATTTATTTATATATTTATATATTTATTAGAGTATTAGGAAAAGGCGGTGTCCCGTGGTTTTCAATAAATTTTTCATTTTTGGCGCTTCTGTTCAATTACGTGACTTGAATAAAGGGATGATGTTGAGAGAGAGAGAGAGAGACGCAAAATTTTTGTTCGTTACTTCTAATAGCTCTATAGTATGTATATTATTGCCACCACAGTTAAAATAATGATAATAATTATTATTTATTATTTTTAATTTTATTTTATTTATTATTATTATTATTATTATTATTATTATTATTATTATTATTATTATTATTATTATTATTATTATTATTATTATTATTATTATTATTATTATTATTATTATTATTATTATTATTATTATTATTATTATTATTATTATTTAAAATTGTTCTGGCTTAAATTAAATTTGTGAAATGTACAGTAAGTGTTTCCTCTATTGGATTTAGCGCTATTGTTTCTGTATTGTTTTCGAAGGTCTTTTGATCTCCCAATGAAAACTTAATTTTTGGATGATGTTGAAACAAAATATGAAAATTATTTCATAATGAGTAGCTAAAACTTTAACTTTTTTTCAAATCTACATCCCCTCCTAGGTAGGCCATTCAGCCTGTCAAAAGTATCAGCATCGTCCACCATCTTCCTCTATCTAATGGTACCTCCTGTTCCTTCAAGGTCTGCATTGTAGAAAGTCCATGCCTTCTCAAAGAATCCTCTACTGAGTCCTTCCATCTCTTTCTAGGTCTTCCTCTCGGTCTCACTCCCTCCGGCATCCATCTCCATCTTCTCTTCGACACTCTATTCATTCGACATCTTTTTCATGGTACAACAAAGCCGTCTGCTCAACATATGGTTGCTAGGGAATAATGGACGAACCTCTTTGTAAAATTATTTGGAAACTCTGTAGAAGTAATGGATGCTGACAATCCTGAGGAAAACGAAAAAATTATATCTCCATTAAGGACGAAGAAGACTCCACCACAGAGAAATAAAACCTGAGAAATCTTGTCAAAGAATTTGAGTCATGTAGTTAAAACCAATATTCGGACATTGATGAAGGAATCTACGATCAACACACATATTTTTTGACGAAGGAGAGATACTATCTGAGGAAATATCGATAAGGAGCTAGGCAATTTAAGAAACCTTCTGTATTGTTCAGAAGAGTATAATCATTGAGAGTGATAAGAATTAAAATATTATTAGTTGGCCTACACCTCTAGTGATAATAGTGATGGTGATTGCGATGGTAGTTATGATGCATAATAACGCCCCCTCCTTGAGTAGGGCTCCGCTCGTAAGTGATGGTGATATTTGTAAAAAAACAAATGTCACCACCATCTTAATAATCTAGGTGCGTCCAGTCTATGTAGGGTAGACCTTATACCTACTTCTTCTCTCACCCTCACGTTTCTTACTCTGTCTCTTCTAGTTTTCCCCACCATAGCTCTCAGAATTTTCATCTCTGCTGATTGTATTCTGCTTTCATCCTTCTTAATAGTAATCCATGTCTATGCTCCATACAGCAGAATAGGCATTAGTACACTGTTAGAAATAACTCTTTTGACAGCCACATCCATTTGTTGATCTCATGATGAGATACAAAGCTTCCACTGCTTTCCCGTATTGGACTATCCTGTCCGTGATTCCCCTGTTGTTTCCTCCATCCTTTGTAAAAAAGTCCACCAAAATATTTATACAAATTTACATTTTCAATCTCCTCTCCTTTTACCACTATTCTCACCCCTTCTTCCTCCTCTCTACCTATAACAAGAACTTTGTTTTCTTCACATTCATCATCAATCCCGCTTCTCTCATTCTCCCAATTTTTTTGATATGCTAATCACCACCTCCCTAAGCCTCTCCATTCTCACTCCAACACTCCAAATGATCAGCATACGTCATAATATCTCATGCAAATTCACCCACCTCCTCCCTTACTCTAATACAAAAAAAAAGTAATATATTTTTGTAAATTATTTTTTAATCTTGTTTTACACTTTTTTTTATTCATTTTAATTTAAATTGCCTTTCCTGTATTGTCTTTTGGTGTGAGCCAAAATAAATGAATAAAAATTTTGTAATTTTAAAAGAGTAAATTACTTTCCCTTGCGTACAATTATTATTTTTTCACAGCGACACATTAATGAGTTTCCCCTTGTTTGTTTCCCCATTCCTACTCTTTTTAATTATTATTTGTTGCTTTGTTTCGCCCTCTTTCTTGCTTGTTTGTATGTTTTTCTTTATTTCTTCCTTAATTCCGTGTATATTGGTTGGTTTGTGTTCTTTCTTTCCATATTTCTTTTGTATCTGTTTTTGTTTTTTTTTTTCTTCCCTTATTTCTTTTTATTGGGTTGTTTCGCATCGTTCTTTCATTCATTTTTTGTTGGTCCGTTTCGCTTTCTTTTTCCCCTTATTTCTTATCGATTTGTTTGTTTCTTTTTATTTTCTTGTTTATCTGTTTGCTTCGCTTTCTTTCTTTCTTTTTTTCTTCCTTTATTCCTTGTTTATGAAAAGCACTTTCATTCTTCGATTTAATAGTCAATGAATAAATAAAATTCTATTTAAATAAAAAGGTTGATACTTTTAATAGAATTAATTACTAGTTTCCTAAAATACTATTTTTATTTAAAAAAAGCTAATAAAAATTTTAATATCATTAAAAAATAAAGCTCAGAGTGAGTGCTTTGTTAATAATATATATTTAAGGAAATAAATATATTTTGATGCAAAAAGATTTTAAATATAAAAAGTTTTGTTGAATTTTTAAATCTTTCTAATGAGATTAATCCCTAATTAAAAAGAAATATATATATATATATATATATATATATATATATATATATATATATATATATATTAATATATATATATATAATATATATATATATATATATATATATATATATATATATATATATATATATATATAATAACTATATATATATATATATATATATATATATATATATATATATATATATGAAAGGTGCTCTTAGGTCAGAGGTAGGGCACTAGCCTCGCAAGCAAGGGACCCAGGTTCGAACTGGGTGGAGAGAAAATGTGAGCTATTCTCTGTTAACTCTAGCTTCGTCCCACGTTAATGAGTACATTGGTATCGTGCTTTGCTACTAATGGGAAAACTTTCCGGCATTTGCGATAGGCTGGCCAGCCAGCGGATTTAGTTGGACCCGTGTTCCCAGGACCTTTCTCGATGGGTTCCACAAACAGGGCATTAAAAAAAGAAGCACACATAAGTAAACATATCTATATATATATATATATATATATATATATATATATATATATATATATATATATATATATATATATATATATATATATATATATATATATATAATCTTTATATATATATATATGGTATATATATATATATATATATAAAAGAGAAATTCTATGTTATGGTTGCAATCAAATTTCATTCCTCTCTTCAGTAAAATGACAAAATTTTAAGTTTTATTTTTTATTTTTTTTAAAACATTTCTTTAGTTTGAGTTTTAGTTTCGTTAAAACGTAAATTAAATTAATTCCTTTGACTCAGTAAATGAGTCAAAGGAATTATTTAGTGTATCATGTTTTATGTTGACCCAAAAATATTGATTTTGCTTTTGCCTTTTCTCGTTTAAGTAATTTTCTGCCTTGGAAATATTTATTGGAGTGAATTTGTTGATTTTTGAGAAGGAGAGACGAGATTCGATGATTCTCATCTAGAGACCACCAATATCACGCCGAGATTTACTCTATTTCGATCAATCTTTTCCTAAACTCCCCATATTTATTATTACTTCTACTACTACTACTACTACTACTACTACTACTACTACTACTACTACTACTACTACTACTACAGAAATTTAACTTTGATAGACCATATTTGGCCAAATTTAGATTTCGATCTTATGTCATTTATAGTTAAGACTGATCTTACTGATCGTTTTCCCTACTTTTTACAATTTAGTACAAATGAGACAAAATCTAGCAACTTTAAAATATTGGGCTGATGATTAAAGCCGATGTACGGTATTCATAGATAGAGTAAAGAAAATTAACTTCTTTATATTTGACGAACAAATAGATTTCGTACTTTTATAAATCTCATATACAGATGCTGTAATGAAACCTTTCAATAATAATAAAAAAAATAGGTTGCAAAAGTATTCAAAATCCCTGTCTAACTTTGGGTTTATAAAATTAAATAAACTGAAAATTCAACTACAAAAGAAGAATTAACCCTTTTCAATATATCATAATTATGAGAACCATTTAAAAGTATTATTAAAAAAGGCTATACGGGATTATTACCCAGATAAATTCGGCGACTCAAACAAAGACTCAAAAGCAACGTGGATCATAATTAACAATCTAATCAATAAATATAAAGAAAATTCCCACATTTTAAAGGAACTAAAAATGGATGGTGAAGTCTCAAATGACCAAAGGAAAATCGCAGATACACTGAATAAATATTGCGTTTATATTGGAACTGATCTACTAACAAACAAACCGCCAAGTCGAGCAGACTTTGCAATTTTTTTTTACCACAAAGCAACTCAATTTTCATTTGAAAATACTACACCATTAGATGTCCAAAATATGATTGCAGGCTTAAAATTTAAAGAAAAAGTGATATTTCTAGTATCCCAAACCACAAATACAAGCTTGTCACAGACACCATATCCAACCCACTGGCACACTTATTCAATGCATCACTTCTCTCAAGTGTATTTCCAACCATTCTCAAGGTTTCTCTCGTCGCTCCTATTATTAACAAAGATGATCCCTCTCTCCCGAAAAATTACAGACCAATATGAATTACACACCCAATAAGCAAAATTTTAAATATTTAAAAAAAATCGTTTTCAAGCAGTTGATCGAATATTTCAATACAAATGAACTGCTTAGCGACTTTAAATTTGGTTTCAAAACAGGAAGGTCAACTTCTGACGCACTTACCTGCTAACTGAAAAACTCTGAAAATATGGAAAACAAAACTTGTCTGCCCTCTTTTTAACATTTCATGAAAGCTATTTATACAATAGATCATGATATCTTGATACTCAAATTAAATAAATCGAATTTCAATGGCATGAATTTACAGTGGTTTAAAGACTATCACCTGAGAGATAGAACTCAGTATGTCAAGTTGGGTGATACATTCTCTGATACACTACAAACTAAAATGGATGTTCCACAAGGTTCCATACTATGACCACTTGTTTTCTCTATACACACAAATGATCTAATCAACTCCCACAACACCTTCCCCGTATCTTTCCCAGATAATATATCTATTTTAATTAATTCCAAAAACCCGAAACCCTCTCGAAAAGTTGAAAGCACTCTATCAAACATCATAACATGAATTGATGCAAGTAAAAGGTCATAAAAAAAACTATGATAAGCGACTGAAACGTAGGAAATAAGTTTAAAATCAAAATAAATAACACAAAATTAACTAAAACAAATAATGAAAAAATATTTGGCGTGGTAATTGACGAAAAATTAACCTTTAAAGAACACATAAACTCATTCATTAGTAAACAAACTAGCAAAATACATGTGTGTACCGGTAAAATTAACAAAATCCATCCCATTTTACATACTACGAAAGATGTATGGAACAATTTGTAAAACAACACCTATCTAACCGTAACAATGCAAAAGCGTATTGTACGCCAACTTAGTGGAATGAGATTTTTATAGTCATACACCACTTCTCTTTAAAAAAATTAACATATTGCAAATTGGACATCTCCTTGATCTCTTTCTCCTAAAAGAAATACACAAAGTAATCCATAACAACTCCTGTGAGTTTCTAAGATCAAATCATCTAACAATCAAACTAAAGGAAAAGCTAGTCTTCGAAACCACACCAATCTTAAAACTCCTCTCTACAGATTTCTCAAGGCACGGCAAGCAGTAAGTTACACCTCTGTTGTACTATACAATAGTTTGCTCGATGATATAAAACATGAAAGATCAATAACTTTATAAACACGTAGGAAAAAAATGTATGTAAATTATTATTATTATTATTATTATTATTATTATTATTATTATTATTATTATTATTATTATTATTATTATTATTATTATTATTATTATTATTATTATTATTATTATTATTATTATTATTATTATTTATTATTATTATTATTATTATTATTGTGAATTGTTTTTTCTTAATATGAGATGCTTTATTATTTATTATTATTATATTATGGTGTGTTATTGTTATTGTGATTGTTCTTTGTATTTTTTAAGCATTGCATTATTATTATATCATTAATTAGTAAATAATTTTATTATTATTATTATTATTATTATTATTATTATTATTATTATTATTATTATTATTATTATTATTATTATTATTATTATTATTATTATTATTATTATTTAGAATAACTACTCTCATACTATTACTATTAAAATAAATTACAATTTCTTTTCTTATTGTTGTTAGCATAGTCTAAAGTCTATTATTGCTTTTATAGGTTAATTATTTCCACTTATTTCTTTTATTTTGTAAATAAAATGTGCCAATAAATTGTGTAAATTATGCTCTGCGCTTCACCAATGTTACAAGAGCACAAGTTCTTGTCGAATCGCTGTTGTCGGGAATAGAGAACACGTCTAACATCAACCACTTCTTGGAAATGCCGCCGAAATGAAATAACAAAACCCACTACTACGTACATGCAATTAGCCACTAACATATGTGTGGAGGTGGTCAGTTTCCACCCAGTTGTTGCAGTGTGAGGTTGCGTTGATCCGCTCGTCTCAAACTGTTATAGTGATCTTTTGCGCTGTAACTTGCTGATATCCACGATATTTTCAGTGTCATTTTATAGTATGCAGATAGCAAGAGCCAAACAGTAACGGTCATATAATTATGCTGCATGGTATGATAGTACTTGTTTTAATCACGCAGAAAGTTTCAAGTAAATAACACTTTCTATTAAGCATTTGTAAAAGTATTGGTGTTTTAAATTTTAATCTTAAATAGGAACGGACAGCGGGAGTGCTACATATATTTACTATACTGATTACGCTTTTCCAGTGTCTTTGTGTTTAAATTAGAATAGGCCTAGTATAACAGACATGGATATATATTTGTGGAGAAAGAGCATTCCAAACCGTGCTAGTCGTCGAGCTGCAACTCCAGATACTATTCAGTGTGATGTTGTCGGTATTACCAGTGCCGGCAGCGGCCAAGATGACATAGAGCACCCATAACCCCACCTTACCAAAGATGTTAGATCAGTCGACGGAGATAGGAAAGTTGGGAGGTGTTTTAGTGAGGGAGATGGGAAGAAGTTGAGTTTTTAAAGAATTGAATTTCACATGATTGCGGTAACCCTACCGAGAAATCCCCTCTAGATCGGCAATAATTAATCGGAAAGCTGCACACGATAGATAACTCTAGATGCAAGAGAGGGAGTATATTTGAAATGAGTGGAAGAATGAACAGAGTTAGAAGTGCAGCTAAGAAGATCGTTGGTTTAAAGTAAGAATAAACTTGGAGATAGAACAGAAACTTGAACACCACAATTAACAGGAAAGGGGAAAGAGGTCGCTCCATCAATAAGTGCCGAAATAGAACGATCTGCCAGAATCTAGACGCCCTAATCTTATTTTTTGGTCCATTAATTAGGCCGATTGAGGGTGGCTTTGCGTTGCTTTACGCCAACTATACCTAGAGTGACTGCTTTGACTCTGAAGACGCTAAGGCCTCTGCCGAAAGGTGGTAGCTGTAACCGTTGATGGGATGAGCAGGTTCATACCTTATTCGACTAATCATCTTCCTCTCTGGGTTCGCGTGGGATGAGCAGGTTCATACCTTATTCGACTAAATCTTTCTCTCGTCAAAATTCATGGTTCGATTGTGCTTGTTCTCTGGCCATTAAAGCTAGAGACGGGGCATATCGGGAGTGGAAAAATTCTCGTTCTCCTATCACTCTCGCTTATTTTCATTCAACTTGAAATCGTTGTAGGGATTCTCTTCGATGAGCAAAGCGGACTTTCATATAACGAAGGTTCGCCGACCTCCATGGTTCTCCTACAGATAAATCTTTCAGGCCTTTTGCCCAAAAAAATCTCTAACAACTTCTGTAAATCTACTTTTCCTCCTCTTTTTAACTCTGATGACTATGTTGCTAATACTCCAATTGAAAAGGCCAATCTCTTTGGACTCCAGTTTTCCTCTAATTCAACCCTGGACAACTCTGGCAATCTTTCTCCTCCTCCTCCTTCTCCTCTCAGGTGTCTCATGCCTTTACCTGTGATTACATTTGATCGGGTGCATGGAGTCTTTAAATCTATGAACTTTAGGAAGGCGAGGGGATAGGATAACATTTCTCCCCAAGATTTGAAAGAGTATGCTTCTGAGCTGGCACCACCTCTTCTTCAACTATATTCTACATGCCTCAATTCTAATATTTTCCCTCAGTGTTGGAAGCGAGCATGTGTTCAACCTATTCCTAAGAAAGGGAGCAGCTCTGATCCTTCTAACTATAGTGGTGTTCCTCAGGGTTCTGTATTATCTCCTACTCTATTCTTGCTTCTTGTTAATGATCTTCTCAGCTGCTTATCCATTCATATGCCGATGACTCGACCCTCCATTCTTTAACTCATTTCAAATCTGATCCATCTTTTGCTTCAAGAATTGTCTTTCTTCTTTATCTTTCCGATTCTATTCTCGCTGATCTGGATAGGATTTTCCGGTGGGGCAATCTCACCCTTGTGAAATTCAATTTTTAAAAACCCAATTTATACAAATCTCCCTCTCTAAGACACCTAACTTTCCTTTCTCTTTCGACGGTTCTCTCGTTTCTCCAGTTGACAATATAAACATTCTTCGCCTAAGCATAAACAGAGAAATGTCTTTGTTAATCTCCCATCACGATGGTTGCTAGGGGGTCTCAAAGAAGCTTGGGGTTTATTTTAGATTGAGAAAAAATTTTCATCTTTTTGTATAAGAGTAAGGGAGATAAGGGTAATTGTAGGAATTATAGGGGAATTAGTTTACTGAGTGTTGTAGGGTAGATATATGCTGGTATTTTGGTTGAAAGAGTGCGTCGAGTAACTAAAGGACTGATTGGTGAAGAACAAGGTGCGTTTAGGAGTGGTAGAGGATATGTGGATCAAATCTTTACATGAAACAAATAAATTGAAAAAATGAGGAGAAGAAAGAATAAATTATAGTTTTAGGTTTTATGGATCTTGCAATCGTGGGGGTGCTCAGAGGCGCGCGACGTATGATAGGAATTAATCATGGAGGGCTCTATGGCAGGTGTTAGTGATATATGGTTCTTGGTGGGTAGGCTTCTGAATGATCAAAAAGAGTATGACGATCAGTGAAAGCGTTGTAAGAAACAAAATGGTATCGAAAGTGATTGGGTTCTTGTAAGTATGAAAGAGCGGAGCTGAGGCAGGGAATGTGGTTATGTTCATTCCTTGGTTATTCGAATTTGTATAAGATGGAATTATGAAAGAATTAGAGGTGGGGGTGGCAGGAAATTGTGTTAAAATTATGGAGAATGGAAGAGAGTGGAGGGTGATCTAAATATTTAGCGGATGATTTGGTTTGTGCCGGTGAATCTAAAGAGAGTTTGAGAGGATAGTAGAGAGATTTGGCAGGGTGTGTAAAATGAGGGGTTTGAAAGTAAACGTAGATAAAAGTAAGGTTATGGTTGTGGGTGAGGACAGTCCTCGGTGTGAAGTTAGTTAGATGGTGAGTAGCTGGAACAGAGTGTCTGAGTTTAATATTTATGAATATATGTTGGATGAGAAAGGGAACGGATGAGTTGCAGAGTTAGTAAGAAGTTGGTGAATGGCAGGAAGGTTGCGGGTGCTATTAAATCGTTGGTGAATTTAAAGGACTAAGTTTGAGTGCGCCTAGGGTCTTACAATGAGGGTATGTTGTTACTGTGCTAATGTTATCAGTAGTGAGACCTATGGGTCTGGACATAAGAGGTATAGAGTCTAATAGTGGCAATGTGTTTAGATGGCACACAGTCTTAGGGGCGTGTTAGGTGTGAGATGAATTGATAAAATGAAGAATGAACGTATTACAGAGTTGTGGCGTGAAGAAAGGGATAAATGAGGGAATAAATGAAAATACGTTAAGATGGTTTGGGCATGTGAAAAGGATGGATGATAGTCGGTTGGTTAAGCGGATGTATAGTGTTGAGTGTGTTGGAAAGCGACCGGCTGGGAGAGAGAAGAAAAATTGGATTGATTCAGTAAAGGAAGCCGGGAAGAGAGAAATGTGAGTTTGGCAGAGGCGAGAAGAAAGGTGCATAATAGGAGTGAATGAAGGGGTTTTGTGAAGGGGTATTGTTGTGGCCTACCTGAGCCAAGGAATGAACCCACATTGACGAAATGCTATAATGAGGGTTCGTCGCGGTCGCGTGAAGCTCTAGGGTGGATTTTCTGACTGTGATGAGTCCTCTCTAATAGGTATAAAGGGGGCGGTAAGACTGGGCTTTCTTTTTGACGTGTCATATTCTTCTACTATTCTGATATATATATACAGCATGTTACTCAATTTAATTACCCCATTAAGCAAACTAACCCCTTTACAAAATGTTGTCAACATTAATATATATATGGCTAAATTAAAACACAAGAGATATTTTCTTTTATTTATTTTGTTGTAGCAATGTATTTGAAATTTGTGCATCTCTAATGAATATTGGAAATGTCCAAAGAAGATCAGTGTGATGGATTGAGTTGCATGCTTGGAGTTAGTTGATGAATTCATAACTTCGTGGTAGAAAGTGCTAACCTGACATCGTTTGCAACATTCAAGCGAGTCCTCTTTTTTGTTTTCATCCCCAGCACAGCTGAGAACCCCTTCTCGCAGAGATACGTTGTTGAGAATGATACCAACAACTTCAGCTCTCTCTTGGACAGAGTTGACGAGTCAGCTAGTAGTGAAATCCAAAAGAAGTCTGCATTTTGGTTTTGGAATTCGATTTTCAAGACTTCATTGGCTCGCATTGTGATCCCCTCCTCCTTTGCAGGGAAATCATCATCATGAATGGCATCATTAGGTGCAGAGAAGGGATGAATGATCCACTGAAGAGTGGCTGTTTCTTGGTCACTGTCTGAAAAGTAGCGATACCTGTTTGTTTCAACCCTCCTCAAATGCTCACTCATCTCTTTGTTAATGATCTATAGAAGTGATCCAGCATTATTATTCTCAACAAACTGGTCTATTGTGTGGAACTGGGTGATCACTCCTTTCTCCAAGAGTCGAATTCAAAGTTGCAGTTTCCCCAGAAATGTAGTCACAGTCGTGTTCCGACCCTGGAGCTGCAGGTTACCGCTGTTCAGCTCAGCAAATATGTCAGTCAAGTAGCAAAGCCGAGCAAGCCACTCCTTATCAGTGAAATCGGTAGCAAAAGGGGATCCTTTTTGTTCCAGGAATTCCTGAATAGCCTTTCGGTGCTCGATGGCTCTATGTACATCCTTGCCTCGTGACACCAGCGAACATTAGTGTTGTAGAGCAGAACTTCATACTGCTCTCCCATTTCCTTGCACAGCTCCTTGAATATACGCGAATTCACATCCCTGGACTTGATGAATTTGACGATTTTCAACACTTCTTCTAAAAACACTAACTTCAGATACCAGGCAGGCTTTTCGATCCAAGAGAGTACCGATGAATGATGCAATGATCTACAGAAATTTTTGGATTCACAGCTTGTATGAGACCCCATTATCTACGATAACCACCCATCATCGACGGTGCTCCATCAAGGAGACCTGATTTAGAAATTAAAATTTATTATAGATTGTGTCAGCAGTTGGTCATTCTTAATTATCTTTTGGGTTATAATTATATAGTTCTAGTTTAATTAAATTTATAAGACAATTAAATAAAATTAAAAACATCTCTCCCTACCAGCTGAACGCTGTTCCAATCCAATCCATTCTTGGTGAAGAAACAGTTGATGATATTGAAGATATCTTCTCCCTTCGTGGTTGTCAGCAGATCCTCTCATAATAGGAACTCTTCTTTGATCTTGTCCTGGTGGAGGTAATGGTGGACGAACCAAAGGAGAAGAGCACAACTGGCTGCGTCACAGGATTCATCAAATTGCAAAGAGAATTTGCTATATGAACTTTCCTTGATCCCTGTTGTAACTTGGGACAGGATGTCTGATGCCAT
>JABUQX010065024.1:32500-47585 GCA_015478945.1 Trachelipus rathkii
ATGTATCATACTGGTATGTTCACGATTTGTATATGCAACAAATGTTATTCAAATCAAAATCTCTAATATAAATTTTATAGCAAATCTCGCCCTATAAATTATGTATATATAAATATAGATATTTTATTCAAAAATATGTATAATAAATTAAAGATATATTATCTAATTATAAAACAGGTGGAATTGATAAGTAATCTTTAATCTTAACTTGAAAATTATTTTTAAATTTACAAAAAAAACTCGATTCTATTATCTAGAAGCAAGATATATTTATTACTAACTTTCATATCATACCACATTTAACCAAATTAATGAATAAATTAAATAAATAGGATATTGAATAAATATTAAAGAAAAATTATTAACAAGACGTTGATGAACATTAATTGTACTAAATAAATGATTTATATTTACTTCCACAAAATATTGTTGCAAACTTAGATGCAAATTGTATTTTATATTGGACTGAAACAAGCTAACTTCAGTAATATTAGCACAATTTAACGCAGACACCTTGCAATGCCTTTCTGCGACTGATCTTTGACTACCAAAGCACATATAATAGATATTATAATCACAATTGCTCTAAAACAGAACATCACCTTAAAATTTATAATCCTGAAAATTTTTATAATTTAACATTGAAATATATTACACATTTATTCTTAAACAATTATTATATTTCTTTGCAATATGATATAATGTAGAACACTCCTTGATTCTGGAAAGATAGAAATTAAAAATAAAATTCCCTGAATATACAAGGCGTTAAAAGCTTCAACTATACATCTTGAATGATTATGGATGAACTTTTATGTGAATAAAATTACTCAAATTATTTTTTATTTACATGAGTCTCTGTAATATATATAAAAATCACTGATCCTTAATTACTTCACAATAATAAATAAATTGATGTTACTATAAATTAATAGCTTCACAGACAATGTAACTAAAAGAAAATAAAGAAATGCATTTCTTTCAAAGGGTATTTTTAATTAATTCTCTTAATGCTATTAAATAAGTTAACAAAATTATAAACACTAAAATCTAAACAGCTCAGAAATTTCACAAAGAGCTCATAACAGGTTCATTTATAGAATTTAAAACATTGATTTATATATAATATTTCTTACTATATTTCAACAGCTTAAATTATTATTAATAATATAATAATAATAATAAGTAATAATAATAATAATTATATAATAAGTAATAATATAAATAATATAATGAATAATTATTATTATATTAAGGCTTTGTGAACAATCGATCACATGAGAATTCGGTTTCAGAAATAAGTCTAAAAGGAGTTTTTCATTGGTTGTAACGTTACTCATAAATCATAACTATTTAAATATTTTGACTGGACCATTTACAGTGCTTATCAATATATTATAAATAAAAGAGTATTGCAATGGCATCTTGCTTTACTTAGAATAACATAAGAGAAATTATATGTTATACTACATTTCATGTAAACTGATTGCATTTTTGTCACAGACTAGTAGCATATTGGAAATTTTTCTGTACGATGAATGAGGTGGAACATATATTTTCATTTAACTCAGTGTTCCTTTCTTCAGTAGAACTTTGATATGAACAAAAGTAATAGTCGCATTATCGATCTGTTAGGTAGTGGCAATGACGTTTCTCTCCCATCTATGTGGTTAAGATAATCTGAACCTTTGCAGTATAAAGACGAATCATTTATTCTATTATTATATACCTCTTCTATCATAGCTGTCGCGGTCTATGGTCAGACTGAAGGATAAATTTCCGTAGAGGTATGGCTCGAATTTTCTAATGCCCATAAAGATGCTATGCATATTCTTTTTCTCAAAGTTGAGTAGCTCTGTTGTGTCACAGACAATTTTTACTCCATAAAGGATGGATGGAGAATTCCTCGTCTATTGTAGCAGGACGTACAGCCAGTGATGTACCGGATGCTCCACTTTGTAGGGTGAACGTTTTTCTCCAACTCTGGCATTTTCAATATGGGCTTCGAGCTCAAAGCTTCTTTCAACTTCTCAGATGCCTGTTGATGTTTGGATTCCCACCTAATCTTCGTTGGCTCACCCTTCTTTGTTAAATCGGTCAATGGCGCTGCAATCTGTGCATAATTTTTCACAAAATCTTGGTAGCAACCACTGATTCCTAAGAAATACCGCACCTGCTTCTTAATCATACCAAGTAAAATCAAAGTGGTACGCCACAAGTCCGATCAGAATGTTGCAATAAAATGCCAAAAACATTTGAGACGTTCCAGTTGACATGAAGAGGCATGGAGAGGGTACAGAGATAGAAAGTGCTCTAATAAACTCTTTGAAGGAACAGTCTAATCGTGGATGTATGCTGGCCAGGTCTGGGAATGGACCGAAGAGAATAGAGATAGAAAATTCGAAAACTGTAAATTCCATCCATTATATGCGCATGCTTACAAGCGTTGCTTCCGTGCTATTACCATACGAATGTAGCTTGAGGTAATGTGGAAATGTCCGTTCGGTGAAAAACGGTTTATGTAAAGCAATCCTCAGGCTTTATTTTAAATCTGCCCGTAGCCTTGGTAGTCAATTTTGGTATAAAATGATCCTTATTGCAACTGGTAAATAAAGTCTGAGTTTGTAGTTATCGGGCTCAGGATAAAGCACGTGATCCTATTCAAGCGCCTGTAGTCTGAACATATCTCTTTTACTCCCGTCTTTTCTGGACAACGAAACAGGTGCGAATATGGGCGAGTGGAGGGAAATATCCCATTCCTTAATCGATCTTATATCTGTTTTCCTTCATCAACTCCGTCCGCGTCGTAAAAGGTAAATTGTAAGGCTTCAGCTGCTGGGTGGTGTCATCATATAAGGTCTATCGCATTGATAGTTGATCTTTGCGGTGCCAGGACACATTGTAAAGTTCCTTCATGATTCTCTAGATCTCATCAAGCTCTCTCCTCATAGCATCGGTATTATGTTGTACTGATTAGTGTCAGGAACAACCTCTCCTTCTGCACATTGTGGGATCATTTCACTAGAGTGATGTTTTTTTCGTTTCAGTGGGTAAGGTATCACTGCCGAAGCACATATATTCGCCTGATGTTGAACCATTCTTTTCCTCTTCTTTCACCTCTCTCTCATAAGTATACTTCTTCACGATTGATGTGATAGTCTTAATCACATGCCCACTAGGATCTTGTACATTGGTCCTTACATACACTCCACAGTGTGTATGGCACGCCATCCCTCAACACTTGTTGCTTGAAGTAGGTAGAGAAAAAGTAGATTCCCCTAACTTTCGTTTTCTGGTCTTTCGCACTTTGTCATAATATGTTTCTGGGAAATTGTGCTTAGATAATTCTCTCTAGCCAACTTTAAGGTTTGTTTAGCTTTTTTGCAGTCAGAAAAACTATCTAGTAATGTTGACTTTTTGCTTTCAGGATTGGATTCCCTGCCAAATTTCGTGTAAAATTGCATCGGACCTCGACAGTCTTCATACAGGAGCTCGAATGGGAGAATCCTGTGGAATCCTGTGGAGCTTCCCTTATGCAAATAATAGTGGCTCAATGAGCTTATGCCACTTCCTCACTTGCTCACTGCACATTCTCTTAACATAGACTTAAGGGTACCGTTAAATTTTTCAGTGAGGCCTTGACTGATTGGTGGTATATGCTGGAAAACTTCTGCTTGATGTTTAGCATCTTCGTACAATCCTCATTAGATGATGTAAATTGTGACCATTGTCATGGAGATTTTCCTTTGGACACCCAACCTATGAAAATGATACCAGGCTTCTGTAACCGTTTTCTTTGGGCAGTTTGCTCTTTAGAGGTAACAGTTCAGGATAAGGGTGGCAGGCTCCATCAGAAGTGTTAGGACATTACTGATGCCTTCCTGAAGATGGCTGGTGAGATTGGTCAGGATCAGGGTGATGATCATCTATGAAGGCTCTTCCAATGATGGCATGTGGGCACAGAGGTATTTTCTTCACTGAGCCTTTCGGGCACGTTATGAAAGGGGAAGCTCTAAAGTGTTTAGTTAGTTAATATATTTTTGGGCCAGAAAGAACTGTTGGTAATTTACCCATTGTTCTTTTACTCCCTGAATGACTCCCAAAACTTCAATCGTGTGCCACCTTCATAACTTTACTTCTGTACTCTTTCGGTACCACCAAAGTAAACCTCTCCTGTTGGTTTTCCATAACTCTTTTGAATAGTAGACCATTCTTTACTATATACTTTCACCTCTCTCCACTGATCTCCACACTCCCTCTGTAGAGTGGACATCGTCTTTCTGTTTATTTTAAATAGTCTCCCCGATCGTTACAAGTTTTGTACTCCTTCACATTGGGTTTTATTCCCTTCACACACAGCTACAAAACCTTTCCTCCAGAACTTTGTGTGTGATCCGACTGCATAACTCTCAACATCTACACCCGTCTGTGTAAGTACGATTGTTTCTCAGACACTTTTCGTACTTTTCAACTGATGGTCACTGGAATCGTGTTCTATACCCGTGTTTCTTTCACGTCTATTAAGTGATCAGTAGGGATTCAATTTCCTCTTTTTCTGTACTTCTTCGTTTCAGGTGAAACATTTGGACGCAATCATCAATCTAGTGAATGGCTCTGCGGTTGCTGACATCTTAATTTGATTCAAAAGATTGATGGCAACTGACGGTTTTTCCTCTGTAAGACTTCCACTCCAAACTCGCCATTCAAATTATGATTGTTTGATCAGATGTCTTTTGCGAATCTTCTCAGGTTCTCAGCGAATGGGGACTAGCATACTTCTACTGTTATGCCCGCTCTACTTTACGAGGCCCTCGACACATTGTCGACCCCACGGGAGGTTAGGCTGACTCAGGGGCAATGCTCCTTTTAACATTCGCAATGACCTAAATCATATCACGACTTCCGGCAAGGCACTGCTGCGTTTCATACCACGTAATAAGGGGTTATCCCACAATGATACTTGGAGAGGAGCTTCAATCACGTATACCGTCCCGTGCAACCTTATTTTCATATTGTCTCCATAACTATTTTCGGTACAACTTTTCTCGCACACCATACGTTACACGCGGTATATCGAGGGGTTTTTGACTTGATTTACCATTCACTCCATACGTACAGGTAGGTGTGTAGCGGTTTACGTCATTTCACTTCCTATCTCATTCAGGAGGTTTCGGCTCTTCACATGAGTAATTCAGGCCTTTGTTGCGTCCGCTCCATTCTCGAGCGCCCTGGTTTCCCGCTGTCACAGGCTATATAAGAGACTCACGGGGAGCTTCCTGTGCTCTATTGTTCTTCATTCGTCTACCCTGAATTATTTGTCTTAACTATGTTGTTGAAATAAGGAGGGACTCGACAGTCTTTGCGAGATGCCCTCTCCTTTGACAATTAAACACGCTGATCACTCCTAGGCTCCTGCTACTTGGATATAGTTGTTGTCGCCACTCCATTCCCGATCTGCTTTCTATTGTTTAGTCCGTCTTAGATGCATGTTGGTTGTACTTTTATGATTATACATTCGTGGAGTAACAATTGGGGCTTTCGATTAAAGTTATTATTGTTAATGTGTGTCTATAACGTGATTGTGAGCTCCAGTGTGTGACTACTTACTGCGAACTTTAAACGATGCGCTTCCATATTAACCTTCTGAACAAGTTATTATCTCTTCCGGTGCTTTCTTCTTCGTTTCCCTAGTAGGTTGCGAGTTCTTTTGGAACAGTATTCAAATACTTATTCACTGAGAACTCAATGAGATTATCTGGTGTCAGTGTTACATCTGCTGCTGTTATCCCGATATCAAAAGTTCATAATCCTCTTTTGTAAATTCAGGGCTGCGAGTCGTAAAATAAATTTTTTCGACTCCGACTCCGGACTTCCGACTCTCTTAATTCAAATTCGATTTTTTCGAATCCGATTCGATCCGACTCCACTTAATAACAAAATTTTCGACCCGACTAGATCTTCGATCTGCCACTTAAACAAAAATTTTCGACTCCGAACTCGACTCCGATCACTGTAACACAAAATTTCGAACACGACTCGCTTCCGACTCCAGCGTCAAGTTCAAAATTTCGACTTTGACTCTTAGTGCTTAAAAGTTAAAATAAAAGATTTTTTTTTGTTTCAACTATTTTTTTTCGCTTGCTTTAGAGAATCAAAAATAATACCATTTTTATACCGCAAAATATAATCTCCAAATGGTATACGGTAAAATACAGTAAAGACTAGAGGTATAGCGGATATCCTCATCGCGCATAATTTTTCTCTACCGCATTTGCATTCGCATCGCATACGGTATGAATTTTTTTTGCGGAGAGCGGAATAGTATTCATTTATGATTATGAGACTAAATGTTTTCACTTTCTGTAGATTCAAATCTTCAGACTCGTTGGAATAGTTGGTACATGCTTTAGAGGATGGGAGAATAAATGAAGGTGTCTCCCCTTATGCTTCGACCAAACACAAAGGTGAAAGGCATGAGATGATATACGATTTTAGGTAATTGTATTCTCTTCTTAAACCGTTTTGAAGAGGGTAAGAAGACATTATTTCAGAAAATCGTTTATTGCAGATCGAGATTCCTCTAGTTGCACGATGAAAGCGTGTGTAAATCGCTGCTATTCAAAGTAAGGGACTTTTCAAAGGTGAAGACTTACACTAATTGTGGAGATAGATATAGATTTCAAAATCTGCAAAACTTACGCATTTGCAATAGTAACTTTTCTGGATCCTAGATACAACACCAAATTTCTTGAACCACGTGTTTCCAAGGGTTAAATTTATTAGTATTCCTATGTGATGAGATGCTGCTAAAGCCAGAAATTCACCAGCCAATAAAAGGGAAAAGATTGCAGAAACAGACACAATTTATATTTGTTAGCGAAACCATTGCAGAATCAACGTTCTTGTGGCTTCTAGCAGCGATGAAGAGTCTTGTTTAGAGGTGTCAAAGGACACTGTCATTGATCGAAGATATATTAAAAGCGAAAATATTTGGAATCGGATAAGATCCATTGGTTTGATGCGTGATTATTGTAAAGTTTTTCACATCTTTGCAGAACTCGGAAGGAATACTTAGCATCTCAATAAGTGCATAGCTGGCGAGTATTTTTTTTACAGCGATGCAGATCTTTTTACGAGAAAGAGAAGCAACTCTCCCTATTTAAAGGCTCAGAAGCTTTATTTTTTTTAACATAATTTTAATCTATTAATTTTCAAGTATTATTATATATATATGAATTTTTTTCAGGTTTCAATAATTTTGTTTTGCCAAAATAGAGTTTGGTTCCGATGAATCTGCATCTGGTAACACAGGTATAATATATATAATAATATATTATATATATATATATATATATATTATTTTATATATATACTATATATTATATAATATATATATATATATATATATATATAATAATATATATTAATATATTATAATATATATATATTCTTATATATATATATTAACTCCCAGGAAGGGCGTTTCGCCTGTCAGTTGGCACATCTTCTTCTTCTGGCGCCGATATATCTTTTATTGACTCCTAGAGGATTTTAGGAATAGCATTATTCTTTAGGCGAATGTTCGAGCTGTCCTCTTGGTTAATACTCTCAGAGTAGGGTTTCGCGCTTTAGTAGACGTAGCATGCTCTTTCTAGGCTTCAAACTCGTTCACATCATGCAGAGGTCTCTCAAAGGCACTCTATGCTTCTAGGCGCATAAGATTCTAACAATGGTCAAGAGTATAACAAGCAAAGGAAAGGAACAGGTTGTAGATCTGTCGCCTATGAAAAAAATATTTCAGTTTCGGAAACAAATGTATGAACTTTTATAAATGCAATTATTTCTTAATTTTTTATTATAAAAGCCATTTTAAAATTAACAGTTTAATACTTTTAGTTTCATAATAAATAATAATTAATAATATAGATAATCATAATAATATAATATAATAATAATAATAATTAATATAATAATAATAATAATGAAATAATATAATAATATATAGTTTATAAATTTTCGAATCCGACTCCGACTCCGACTGACCCCTTTACACAGGAATTTTCGATCCCGACTGCCGACTCACCGACTCCGATACCATTGCACAAGATATTTTTCGACTCCGATCGACTTCCGACTCCACGTTGACACAGAATTTTCCGACTCCGATCCGATTCCCGACTCCCTGAAAATTGCACGACTCACGACTTATGCCTGACTCCAGCGATCCGACATCGGACTCGCACCCTGGAACTAAATAACCCTAGGATTATTATCTTACGTAAGGTCATAGTTTTAGTACTGCACAGTACCCACTTTTCCCGTGAGTCCGTACTCTCCAATGAAACTCTTTCAGACTTCATGTTTTCAAATCTTCAACAGATCATGTCTGTTGTAAATCACACTGACAGCTTTACTTGTTAGGAACATTCTTAAAACAAACGTCGCTTTTCACAGGGATGTGTCGCTCTCTGCTTGCTTTGTAAACATTAGACAGATATTCTTCTATATGTTTATTCCTCATCGAGGAATGGAAGCTATCAACTCGGTATTATGAGCATAGGAAGTGCTCATGGATGCTCTGAGGCTCTTCATTGCTGGGAGCTGCTGCGTCTATGTTGACGTTGTTTTTTCTCAGCATCAAAGCTGGTCAATCTTGCAGCATTTTTCTTCCGCTCTCTTGGCAATCCTTTATGCTCACTAACTCTGAGCTTCAGCTTTCGAGTTTGAGGCTCTTTCTGCTACTCACCTTCAGCTCAGCTTTAGCTTCTTTGTTTATATTCAGACTTAAGCTTCTTGCTTCGCTTTCAAGCGTTAGCTTTCTTATTTTTCGCTTCAAGCGCTAACTTTTTTCTTCGTAAAGCAGGCAGCTACCTTCTTTCCTCCAAAGCAAGGGCTAATTTCTTTTCATCCAATCAGAGCATTCTATCTTTTAGTGCGGTCAGCGAGTTACTTACCTCAGAAAACTCAGCGGAATTTTGCAGATTCTATAAACCGGCATTAGAGGATGCATTGTTGATATATTAGTTATATCAAAACAAATTACAAAATAATATCGTTCGCTAACAAAGTCAACTTTCAACGCACGAATCACAATCCAAATTTTTCTCTACCAAAATTTAAAATTTGATCTCCTATTGATAACGCAATGAAAAACAAATTTTCTACCAAAAATTACAAATGTATTAATAATATATTATATTATATTATTTAGTATATGATAGTATATAATATATATTCTTAAATAGTATATACATATTATAGATATATAGATATATATATCTTATATATAGAAATTAGATAAAATTTTTCTTTACAATGTCTTTGATATTGAGAAATAAGCTAAATATAAGAGACTGGTATATTTAAAACAACTAAAAGCAACTAAAACAACTTAAAACAACTAAAATGACAACCATAGCAGTTGTCTAGCTAACAAGAACATTAATCACTAATGACTAGAACAAAAAAAATTAACGTCAAGCAGGCAAAGAAACTACACAGCAAAAACTCGTAAATGACAGCAACGACGTCAGCAAAAGCAAAGTCCTATAAACAAAATAAACAATGATAAATATGTCAACATGAAAATGCATCTTTATACATTTAACATGAAAAGCACCAGAATGACATCAGCAAACTTGTGAGGAACAAAAAAGCAATAAAAAAAGTATGTTCAGCGTTACTGGACGTTGCTTCAATTTGAAGAGGCCCATTTGCATAGTTATATAATAATTTGTTATATTGTAAAATTCTGCATAATTATATAAATAAAAACACAGCAACCGCTACGCAAACATCTGCTTCGCATATTTATTCCTTTGGAAGTTGTAAACGGCAATATGAGGTGGGCTGTACAGAGCACTTTAATAGTTTTGTAACTCGACTTGTACGTAAAAAATCGAATAACTATATGTGTGTCGGTGGCATGTGTTGTGTGTGTGGTTGTGTGTGTGTGTGTGTGTCGCGTCTTTTACGCGATTGGAGCCATTCTCTTATGATGCAGACTTAAATTTATTGATGTTCTTTTCAAAATATGGCCAAATTTATGTTGTGATATTTTCAAGGCACATTTATGGATGAGATAGGCGCAAAGCGGCGAACTTAGTCAAATATATCGTAGGGCAATGGGCTCTACTCGCTTCTCCTGTGCATTTAAGAAGGAAATATTAACATGAGATATTGTCATTTTACGATAACAGGTGGCCAAATAGACGAGCGGAGAGGTTTGGGAAAATCAATAATGCCAAATTTGTTTTGTTTTTTATCGCAGAATTTGTCTAGTTCCAGAGAGTGTACAAGATGTAGGGCCACAATTCTCTTATAGGTGTTTTGTTAACTTGGGATTCGATTTGTAGTTTATTATCTCATCTATCATATAGTATATACTATGACATAGACGAACACTTTAGCAACAGCCCTATATAGCATATATATATGTATATATTATATAATATGATTATATATATGTATATTCGTATATGATACTTAAAAATTATATTATACAGTATATATAATATTATATATATATACTATATATGAGTATGTTCCACTTATGGGGCATTATGGAGTAGAGGGGGACTTGTTAATGCCAAGCTTCTGGGTTTGAGGAAGCGGGTTGGGCTTGAAGAGTTAGTGTATTTTAATTACCACTGTGTGAAGGTAAATGAAAACCTGGATGAGGGATGTATTGTGCTGTTGTAAATTATTAATTAAATTATTCTTACGGCCTTTACATAATTTTCTTTGATGGAGAGACATCCGAGAGTAAGTAGAGAGAGAGACGGAGACGAGAGAGACGAGAGAGAGAGAGGGAGAGTAGAGAGGAGAGAGCAGAGAGAGAGAGAAGGCAGACAGACAGAAGCAGACAGCGACAGACGACAGACAGGTAGCAGACAGACAGAGCAGACAGCACAGAGTGGGGACGGACAGACAGAGACAGAGCAGACAGACAGAAGGGGAGTCGGGAGGGAGAGGGGCAACAGTAAAGATCTTTCTAAAGACATGTTTTCCACTTGTATATATTTATATTGCTTTTTATTGCGGTTCTTTTCGTTGAAAAGTTTTGAGATTATGCCAGTGCGTTGGTACCAAAAGGAAAAAAATGGAATGAATGTCTATTAACGTAATATTCTTTTTTTATGCTTAATATAGTTATTTTTTAATCGTGTATAAACACCTTTGTAAGTTTTAATTTCTTAATTTTGCTAAATATTTGATTTTAATTTAAAGAAGATCTATTGTTAGAAATATCACGTAGGGCAAAATTTGAAATGAATGAAAAAATCTGCTTAAATTTTAAAAGAAAAAAAACTGCTTTTGGCAGCGGTAAAAGATGTTGTTGTTTGTTTTTAAATAGTTCAGTTTGAAAATCATTTTATAGAAGAAACATCTTATTATTAGAAAAAAACTTTTTCAGTATTTCAAGATAAGAAAACTTGTTAAATGTATGTCAAGGGGAAAATTTACGTAAACTGTTTGGCGGAAGAGACAGGTCTTGACTTTTAGCTATTTGTATTAAATAAGGTGTTTAGTTTCTAAGAGAAAGACTGATATTTCTAGTGTTTTGAAAAAGGAATTTAAATTTGAACGAACTTTTACTCGTTTCAAAAAAAATTTACCCTTTCATAAAAAAAAATGAACAACAAAAATTAATGAGTTTATCTTTGCAGCTAGGCATTGCGTAGCGTTAACCGCCGACCTCTCTCGTCTCGTCTTCTCTCTCCGTCTCTCTCTCTCGTCTCTCTCGTCTCGTGCTCTTCTCTCTCACCTCTCGCTCTCATCTCCATCTGCCCGTGGTCTCTGTCTTCTCTCTCTCTCTCTCTCGTCTCTCTCTCTTCTCTCATCTCTCTGCTCAAAGCTACTTTAAATTTATTCAAATGTCTTAGGTTCAATAATGGAATGACTTTGAAGTTCCTTCGCGCACGAATGAACACTGTGCTTTTTTTGACCTAAAGCTAAGTGCGTTAACAAAAGCTTTGAGACAGAATAATTAGCGAAGAAGACAGGATTTATACGAATAGTCAAGAGTGCTGGTAACGGTGTTGAAAGATGATTTTGGATCAAAATGAATGATACATGAATATAAATACATAAATGAAAATCAGGTATATATGACTTTCAAACCTTTTAGATGAATATTTTTTAGTCTTGATACAAAATATTCATAGGAAATATTAAGAAGTAATGAAAGTATTTATTAAAATAAGAAATAGTAACCAGATAGATTTTATATTTATTAAACAGTACAAGATGTTAATAAAATACTTTCAAAAATATTTTTAAAATGATGAAAAATTATAAGTATTATAATAACACCAGTAATCCCAGAACATAACCAACAAGTCTTGTATGTACGCGATGAATGGTAGACAAGTTTTGGCATATTCTTTAAAGTGTGGCTTGTAAGACTTTTTTTCCTTATTCTTTTTAGCCATTCCGGTCTTTTGATCGATTTTGTATTCATTCATTATCCTTTTGAAAGATAAATTCAGCATATCTACGCTACGATTTGTACCAAAATGCTCGTAGATATTTTTTTTTAGTAATAATCCTTAGCATTTAGTATAATATCTTGTTTATATGATTTATACTCATCATCGTAAATTGCAAAGTAAAATTGAAATGAAAAAGGAAAGAAGGCTCTTGGTTTTATTTTATAGCTATTTTTTCTATCATAAAAAGAAAGGCTTTTTCAATATAGTTGAGTTTAATAAAAGAAAAATTTCGCTCGGTTTTACCTAACAGACACACATTTAAATCGGCACGTATTGTCGTGATATCTTTTACACTAATTCAATGTCATTATATATATATATATAGTATATATATATATATAGTATATATAGTTATATATATATATCATATAACATTAAGAAACAGTTGTACAACCCATGTATATATATATATATATATAATATATAGGTAGTATATTATTATATTTAGTATATATATATATAGCGTAGATAGTATATATATAGATATATATATGTAGTGACTATAATATATAGTTATATATATTACCTACTAGTCGCTATATAATACTGATATCTATAGTGAGTATTAGTAGTATCTATATATATAGAGTATTATAGAGAAAACGTATATATATATAGATATAAGTAGTATTAGTACTATATAAATATTCTATAGTATATATCTATATATAATAGTATATAAGATATATATATATACTCCCATGCATCGAATATGTTATTTCTAAATTCTTTAATCTTTGGAAATGAAAGCGTATTCTGGATATAAGTAATAGAAGGATAAAGATATATTATTTTTTCTATTTTTGGAATAAAAAAGGAATTGTAATAAAATGAGAGAAGAATTTTCTAAGTTTTTTTAGTTCCATTTTTTAAGTAAAATTTCGGAACAAAAATTGAGATAGATTGTATGAATCTACGATGAGTTTAGTGTTTAAGCATTTTGTTACTCATTGTTAAAAAAACATGTGAAATAAATGAAGATCAACTTGTAGACTATGAATAAGAGTCTTAAATTTATTGATGGAAGAAATTATATAAAAGAGATTATTCGACCTTACAACATCGAAATTGTGGTTCTAATGACTTTATAGAATATTAATAGGCGTAATTTCAGTGCTCTTTTATTTCACTAATTTCTATTACTGAAACGGCGTGTCTTTATGTTACATGATATTTGGCGTTCAATTTTTTCTTTTCATTTCGTTTTTTTTTTTTTTTTTTAATACTTTCTTGTGAAAGAATAAAGTAAAAGTAATGAGCTTTAATAAGAATTCGTAGACAAAGAAAAATCACTTAAATGAAGAATTATACCAGTGAAACCATTTAATATATGTGTAACGTACTCCGTACAGAAACAGAACAAGCAACTAAATTCAAGCAACAACGACAAGGCAAATTAATGCTGAACAAGAACATTAATAACTAAAATGCACTCCAGAAACAAAAATTAAGCGTCAAGAAGCTAAAAAGAAACTAGCACAAGAAACAAAAGCAGACAAAAATCGGTAAAGCAGTGACGTCAGGCAAGGCAAATCTATATCAAAATAAACAAATAAGAAAAAATGTCAAGCAGCCAAATCATCTTTATAATTCTAAACATGAACAGCACCACAATGACGATACAAAAACTTGTGAGGAACAAAAGCAAAACAATTAAAAAAGTATGTTCAGCATACTTCGAGTTCTTGCCAATTTGAAGAGCCTGCATTTCATCAGTTATAATAATAATTTTTATATTGTAAAATATCACTAAATTATATCGTTTAAAAAAAAACGTAGCGACCAAACTTAGCAGAACATGGCTGGGCTTCGGCATATTTAATCGCTTTTGAAGTTGTAAAAGCGGCAAATGAGGTGGTTTTTTTTTTTTTTTTTTTTTTTTTTTTTTTTTTTTTTTTTTTTATTTCTTGCAGAGAGAAAACACTCGAGAGAAAAGATTGAACGTGGCAAATGAATGATATCGTGTGTGTGTCCTTTTACCATTGAGCTTGTCAATGATGCAGATGATTATTCAAACGTGTCTAAATATGGGGCGCAATCTTCATTTGTATAGTTTGCAATCACCGCAGGAATAGATGAGATACCGGCAAAGAAGGCTTATTGCAAAATATCGTAGGGAGTGCTCTAGGGCTTCTCGCTGTCATTTAAGAGAGGAAATAATAACATGAGTGAAAGATAAAAATTATACTAATACTGTCATTTAGGTGAGCAGGTGGCCACGAAAAAAAAAAAAAGGGTAGTACGAGGCGGAGGGTTTGGGAAACATCAATAATCCAAAATTTGTCTGGTTTCGGCAGAGTCGTAACGGGTAGACCACGCAAATTCTCTTATAAGGTGTTTTTATTATCATTTGGCTCCATGTCGTGAGTTTATTATCTGCATTATTAATAAATATATATATATAGCGTATTATATATAATATATACTTATACGTATACTATATATATATACATACCTTCGCCTCTGACATCCAAAACATAATATAATATACTATAATGCAATATATTATATATATATCACTTAAAGCTCCTATATTATATATATATAACTATGTATATAGTATATATAGATTATATTTATATCTAAATATA
>JABUQX010065025.1:0-12500 GCA_015478945.1 Trachelipus rathkii
TTATATAATTTTTTTTTTATTATATATTTTGTTGCGCTGAATTAAAAAAAAAATTATATCTGTTTTTTGTTTAAGCCGTGAAAGCTCGGTCCATTTTTGCCTCTTTTCACATAAAAACATATTACAAAAATTGACCCTTGTTCCCTGGGTAACAAAATTTTTGGTCTTATATAAATTTTTTTCCTATGTATTTTGTTGCGCTGAAGGTAAAAAAAAAAATAGCATACTGGTTTTTGTTTAAACCGTGTAAGGTCCATTTTTGCCACTATTCGCATAAAAACTCATTAACAAAAATTGCCCACCCCCAGTAACAAAATATTGCTCTTACAGAAAATTTTTTCTTATGTATTTTGTTGCGCTGAAGGTAAAAAAAAAAATAGCATACTGGTTTTTGTTTAAACCGTGTAAGGTCCATTTTTGCCACTATTCGCATAAAAACTCATTAACAAAAATTGCCCACCCCCAGTAACAAAATATTGCTCTTACAGAAAATTTTTTCTTATGTATTTTGTTGCGCTGAAAAAAAAAAAAAAAATAGCATACTGGTTTTTGTTTAAACCGTGTAAGGTCCATTTTTGCCACTATTCGCATAAAAACTCATTAACAAAAATTGCCCACCCCCAGTAACAAAATATTGCTCTTACAGAAAATTTTTTCTTATGTATTTTGTTGCGCTGAAGGTAAAAAAAAAAATAGCATACTGGTTTTTGTTTAAACCGTGTAAGGTCCATTTTTGCCACTATTCGCATAAAAACTCATTAACAAAAATTGCCCACCCCCAGTAACAAAATATTGCTCTTACAGAAAATTTTTTCTTATGTATTTTGTTGCGCTGAAGGTAAAAAAAAAAATAGCATACTGGTTTTTGTTTAAACCGTGTAAGGTCCATTTTTGCCACTATTCGCATAAAAACTCATTAACAAAAATTGCCCACCCCCAGTAACAAAATATTGCTCTTACAGAAAATTTTTTCTTATGTATTTTGTTGCGCTGAAGGTAAAAAAAAAAATAGCATACTGGTTTTTGTTTAAACCGTGTAAGGTCCATTTTTGCCACTATTCGCATAAAAACTCATTAACAAAAATTGCCCACCCCCAGTAACAAAATATTGCTCTTACAGAAAATTTTTTCTTATGTATTTTGTTGCGCTGAAGGTAAAAAAAAAAATAGCATACTGGTTTTTGTTTAAACCGTGTAAGGTCCATTTTTGCCACTATTCGCATAAAAACTCATTAACAAAAATTGCCCACCCCCAGTAACAAAATATTGCTCTTACAGAAAATTTTTTCTTATGTATTTTGTTGCGCTGAAGGTAAAAAAAAAAATAGCATACTGGTTTTTGTTTAAACCGTGTAAGGTCCATTTTTGCCACTATTCGCATAAAAACTCATTAACAAAAATTGCCCACCCCCAGTAACAAAATATTGCTCTTACAGAAAATTTTTTCTTATGTATTTTGTTGCGCTGAATAAAAAAAAAAAAATAGCATACTGGTTTTTGTTTAAACCGTGTAAGGTCCATTTTTGCCACTATTCGCATAAAAACTCATTAACAAAAATTGCCCACCCCCAGTAACAAAATATTGCTCTTACAGAAAATTTTTTCTTATGTATTTTGTTGCGCTGAAGGTAAAAAAAAAAATAGCATACTGGTTTTTGTTTAAACCGTGTAAGGTCCATTTTTGCCTCTATTCACATGAAACATTAAAAAAAATTGCCCCCCCCCGGTAACAAAATTTTTGTTGTCTTATATAAGATTTTTTTCCTATGCATTTTGTTGCGCTGAATCCCCAAAAGTCATACTGGTTTTTGTTTAAACCGTGTAAGGTCCATTTTTGCCACTATTCGCATAAAAACTCATTAACAAAAATTGCCCACCCCCAGTAACAAAATATTGCTCTTACAGAAAATTTTTTCTTATGTATTTTGTTGCGCTGAAGGTAAAAAAAAAAATAGCATACTGGTTTTTGTTTAAATCGTGTAAAGTTCATTTTTGCCGCAACACTCATGAAAACCCATTAAAAAAAATTGACCTCCCACCCCCAGTAACAAAATATTGCTCTTACAGAAAATTTTTTCTTATGTATTTTGTTGCGCTGAATAAAAAAAAAAAAATAGCATACTGGTTTTTGTTTAAACCGTGTAAGGTCCATTTTTGCCGCTATTCACATGAAAACGTTTAAAAAATTGCCCCCCCCCTCCCTTGGGTAGCAAAATTTTGTTGTCTTATATATATAAGATTTTTTTCTTATTTTAGTTGTCATATAATAATATTTTTTATTCTTTTTTCTTATATATTTTGTCGCGCTCAATTCAAAAAAAATTATATAGGTTTTTTGTTTAAGGCCCTGTAAGGTTGCCATTTTGCTCTAGTTCCATGAAGGACATGTCAAAAAGTTTATTCTTCCTTCGGCTGGGTAATGCTATATTCTGTTGGTTTGTTCTTGAGTATGAGATGTTTTGGTTTTTTGTTATTATTTTGCTGCGCTGAATCCGAAAAAAAAAATCTATATTTGTTTTTTGTTTAAATTGCGCTGTAAGTCATTTTTGCGCGAACGACTCATTGAGAAACCGCATATATTTTAAAAGAGGTTGACGCTCCTTTGTTTCGTGTGGGTTGTCCCTGGGTGTTAGTCTATAGGGTGTATTTTTGGGTGTCTATATATTTTATCAACCCTGTTTTGAATAGGCGCTGATAGAGATGATAATATATATGTGATTTTTGGTGTGGTGTGTTAGTGATAGGGTTGTTGGTTTGAGATGGTGGTGCCTGGTAGTTTTTGGTGTTGTGTGTGTTTTGTCTGGGTTCTTAATTTGTGTGTCTATCTATGAATACTTATATATAAGGTTGCCCCCCTCTCTTGGATTTCAAATTTTTGTTTTTGTTATATAAGTTTGTTTGTTTATTTTATTTTTGGGTTTAGTATTTTAGGGAAAAGATTTACACTGCGTTTATTATGATTTGTTATGTTGTGTGATGTGAATGTATTATATTTTATATTTATTTTGTTTTTTTTGTGTTTTGTTGTTGTTGTTTGTTTATATGTATATGATTGCGCCATTTTTTATTCCAGCTTTGTATTATATTTTGTATATGTGTTCATTATGGTAGTATGTGGTATATTATATGGTAATAATTATTAAATTTTCTCATATAGTAGTATGTTTGTGGGTAGTGAGGTATTAGGTAGTATAGGGTAAGTTTTGTTGGTAGTGTTAGTTTGAGTATTGTGATATAGTGTATGTTAGGGTTTGTTTAGTATTTGGGTATAGTGTAGTTATTTGGGTTTGATTTTATAGTATTAGGAGTGTGAGGGGTGATGTTTTTGTGTGTGATGGGAGGTGGTAGTGAGGTGAGGGGTAGTTAGTTGGGGTGTATGTTAGGTTAGTATAGTTTGGTTATATTTGGTATTATTGTAGTAGTTATATATATATTATATAGTATATGTACTGTCTATAAAATACCGTTTATGCATTTTGCCTGGTTCGCGTTTGTTATTAATAGAACAAATATTAATATTTATTTTTGTTTAAGGGGGGTTGGTCTCGTGTTAAGTTCGTTTCAGTTGTTGTTGCCGTCTGATTCATGAGAGAGGAGACGTTTAAATAGAATTGCCCCTCCTCCCTTGGGTAACAAAATTTTTGTTGTCTTATATAAGAATTTTTTTTTTTTTTATGTATTTTGTTGCGCTGAATCCAAAAAAAAATCACACCGGTTGCTTAAACCTTGTAAGGTCCATTCTTGCCGCTATTCGCATGAAAACATTAAAAAAATTGCTACCCCTCCCTTGGGTAGCAAAATTTGTGTTATTTTATATATGAGATTTTTTTTCTTATGAGTTTTGCTGCGCTGAATAAAAAAAAACAATCATGTTGGTTTTTGTTTTGACCGTGTAAGGTGTATATTTTTGCCACTATTCATATGAAAACAAAATAATTTCCCCCATCCACCATAAAAAAAAAGTTATTTCCATCCCCCCCTATTGAACAGAGACAAAATGGTCGACTTCCAAAAAGTTTTGATGCTCCACAAATTTTAAAAAAAAATAATCTTTTTGATAATTTCTAATAATCCGGACAAATATGGGCGGGACTTCATCCGAAACTGCAGCTAGTGCACGGCTTACCTAATTCTCTTGTAAAAAGACTTGTCCAAAAATAATCACTATAATGGTACTTGAATACAAATTCCATTATACTGTTAAGGTTATAGAATTTTTTTTTAAGTTATTATTATTATTGTTATTATTATTATTATAATTATTATTATTATTATTATTATTATTATTATTATTATTATTAATATTATTATTACTATTATTATTATTATTATTATTATTATTATTATTATTATTATTATTATTATTATTATATTATTATTGTTATTATTATTATTATTATTATTATTATTATTATTATTATTATTATTATTATTATTATATTATTATATTATTATGTTATTATATTATTATTATTATTATTATTAGTAGTAGTAGTAGTAGTAGTAATAATAGTTGTAGTACTATCATTAGTAGTAGCAATAGTAGCAATAACAATAGTAATAGTATTAGTAGTAGTTTTATTATTATTATTATTATTATTCTTATTATAATTATTATTATTATATTATTATTATTATTATTATTATTATTATTATTATTATTATTATTATTATTATTATTATTATTATTATTATTATTATTATTATTATTATTATTATTATTATTATTATTATTATCAAATACCCCACAAAGCAGGTAAATATAAATTATTTGTAATAATTCAATTGAAGAGTTAAAAACCTGACTCCTTTTGTGAGGTCCTTAAAGAGACACACAAATACACACACTTACACACACACACACGAGAAAGACACACGACACACTCGTACCTCACTTCATTGACAGGGAACGTGTCGAGTGCGTGTTTAAATCCGTGTGCGAAGTCACGTGTCCAAATAATAATTATTAAAGAAAGCTAAAGAAAAAATATTAATAAATTTAATGATGAAGGAAGTTAATAAAATATTGCCATTTTAAGGAGCTACTACTACTACTACTACTACTACTACTACTACTACTACTACTACTACTACTACTACTACTACTACTACTACTACTACTGCAAATGCTGTTATTATTATTCCAACTACTTCTACTGCTACTACTATTAATACTGTTTCAGATGATAATCGAAACAGACAAACATACAAACAAACAGACAGACACGCAACCAAGCAAACAGACCAGCAAAAAAACAGACAAACATACAAACAAACAAACAAACAAACGGACAATCAAACAATCAAACAAACACATATCGAAATAAACAATCAAAAAACAGACCAGCAAACAAACAAAATGAAAAACAGACTAAACAAACAAATAGTTAAACAAACAGACAGACAAACAAACAAGCAAGCAAGCAAGCAAACAAACAAACAAACAAACAAACACACAAACAAACAAACAAACAAACAAACAAACAAACAAACAAACAAACAAATAAACAAACAGACATACAAACAAACAAACAAACAAGCAAGCAAGCAAGCAAACAAGCAAACAAACAAACAAAGAAACAAACACACAAGTAAAAACAAACAAATAGATGCAAACAGACGAGCAGGCAATCCTCCTTTAAGAAAATATAAATAAAACAAGTCAATTAGATTTAAATTCTAAGCATTGGATATAAGATAGCAAATAATTAAATTATAAACAGAGCTGAGGAACCTAAACCGAAGCCGGAGCCGGAGCCAGAGCCAGAGCCAGAGCCGGAGCCGGACCCGGAGTAGGAGCTGGAGCCGGAGCCGGAGCCGGAGCCGGAGCCGGAGCCGGTGGCGATATCAAATTTTTTTTGTGAAACCAAAAAAGGAGAAGAATAAAGAACAATTTACAATGATATAAAAGGCTGTAGAGATGGTGCCTATTGGCAGATCCTGGAGCCGGAGCCGGAGCCGAAACACTAGCCGAAGTCGGAGCCGAGGCCTGAATCTGAGCCGAAGCTGGAGCCGGAAACGGAGGAGATGCAATTTTTTATTTTTTTTGGTGTAACACCGAAGGAGAAAAATAATGAACAATTTAATATAACATAAACTGGTGTGCAACCGGTGCCGAGCGTCGAATCATGGAGCCGGAGCCGGAGCCGGAGCCGGAGCCGGAGCCGGAGCCGGAGCCGATGCAATTTTTTTGGGAGAGACAGAATAAAAAAAATTACTATGATAAAAAAGGGTGTGGAGCCGGTGCCGTAGCCATGAACATATAACTTTACAATGATTGAGCCAGAGTCGGAGCCAGAGCTGGAGCCGGAGCCTGAGTTGGCACTTGAGGAAAAAAGTTAAGCTCCGTAAGTCTGTTATAAAGTTATAAATAAATTAAATTAAAAGAATAATTTTTTCCCATTAGGAAATAATCTCTTAAAAAGGTCAATCTTGATATTCCCTCGCAAGCGAGTGTTTCACTGATCGATTCCAAGGTACGTCTCAATGATTTACCCAACCTTTAACCAAAATAATGTGGACAAAATGGGAATCAATAAACCTACGGAGACTGAGTCAGAACCGAGAGCCGGAGCCGGAGTCGGAGCCGAAGCCGGAGCTGGACCGGAGCCAGAGCCGGAGTTCGAGTTAGAGTCGGAGCAAAAGCAAAATTTAAGTTTGGTCAAACCTACAGCAGGGTGAAAAATGAAAATAAATTGATACAGCTAGAGCTTTATCCGAAGCTCAAGTCTCGTAGTTTTAAAATGATGGAGCTGAAGCCGGAGTCGGACCCGGAGCCTGGTATTCCAAAATGAAGGAGCAGAAGTCAGAACGAGGTAATTTTAAACTGACGGTGCCGGAGCCGTGATCCTTAAAATGGTGAAGACGGAGTTAGAGACAGCAAAAAAAAAGTCCATAATCCAGAGCAATAATAATAATAATAATAATAATAATAATAATAATAATAATAATAATAATAATAATAATAATAATAATAATAATAATAATAATAATAATAATACTACTGAGATAATATCATATTTTATAATTATCATTTAGTATTATATATTACAAAAAAAATATAATAATAACAAGCCTATGTCTTGCTCCTAACGGAGCAAGGCTTGTCTATTGAGGGAGGGCTAACGCCCTCGCATTGGCGGTGGTGTTCAGTTTTTTTGGTCGTAAAGACCCTTCTACAAAAGGCAACGAATTTTGAAGTTTTTGTCATTTTTTTCATTGCATTGTCGAATCTGCATATGGAGGCAATGGGGCTAATGGCAACAATGGGCTATGGCATGAGTCGCATGGGATGGGACATGGGGCATGGGCGTTGTTTATGGGCGATGGGCAATAGGCATAGGCACAGGATGCTCATGGCATCGGGCCACTGGCATCGCATTGGCATTGGCACATGGGCATGGGCTTGTCTATTGAGCGAGGGGCTAAACGCCCTCGCATTGGCGTTTAGTAGTGCCTCAGTTTTTGTCCTAAAAGTCCATTCCACAAATGACACGAATTCGGAACGGGTTTTTTTGCTATGTTTAAAATTAATATGTAATAGATAATAATAAACCAGTAATAAACATAAAATATAATGAAATGTCCAATTTTTTAAACATTTTTAAATAACAAAAAGTCAACGTAGGTTAACTTTTCTAACTTTGAAAAATTTATTAATTTTGTTTATTTATTTTTGTTATTAATTTTAAATTTAATATTTATATTAATACAAAATTTGTTTAAAATATAAAAATAAAAACTATTCCTTGAAAAATGTCCGAAGTGTACGGAGAAAGCTTGGTATGTTAATTAAATCAATAGTGTTTATTTTATTCCAGGATAATACTAAAGAAAATTTCTAATTTTCTTCTGTAGACAGAAATACATTTAGGAGGCTTGAAAAAGCAACAAAAAATAATAATAATAATAATAATAATAATAATAATAATAATAATAATAATAATAATAATAATAATAATAATAATAATAATAATAATAATAATAATAATAATAATAATAATAATAATAATAATATAACCCATAATTATAGAAAAAATAAGATATGTCAAATAAGAAAAAGGTAAAAAGGTTTCTCCCTCCAAATCTCTCTCTCTCTCTCTCTCTCTCTCTCTCTCTCTCTCTCTCTCTCTCTCTCTCTCTCTCTCAAACACCAAAAAAGAAAGAAAAAACATTACCAAGTATCATTACTCTCTCTCCTCTCTCCTCTCTTTCTCTCTCTTCTCTTTCTCTCTCCTTCTCTCTCTCTCCTCTCTCTCTCTCTCTATCTTCTCTCTCTCTCTCAACACGCAAAAAAGAAAAGAAAAAACAAAATAAGTTATCATTACTCTCTCTCTCTCTCTCTATCTCTTCTCTCCCTCTCTCTCTCTTCCTCTCTCTCTCTCCTCTCTCCTCTCTCTCCTTCTCTCTCTCTCTGTCTTCTTTCTCACTCTCTCCTCTCTCTCTCTCTCTCCTCTCTCTCTTCTCTCTCTCTCTCTCTCTCTCTCTCTCTCTCTCTCTCTCTCTCTCTCTCTCTCTCTTCCAAACACACCAAAATAAAGAAAGGCATGATCAGTACTAAGTATCATTCCAGCAACAGAAGCCTTCTTTTGTTCGGATCTGTTGGCAAAGCTTATATCTAAAACCAACCAAACTCTGGTTGAATATTGATTCTTATTGCGACCTTTTGTTAACAAATTGTGCGTGTGAAAATTACAAACTATACATTAAACAGAATAATATATATATATATATATATTATATATAATACAATAACGAGATTATAATTTTATGCATTATACTTCCTATTCGAATTATATCTATATAATATGTGAATTTATTATTATAATATATATATATATATATATTAGTATATATATATTAATATATTATTTAAAACTAATATATCTCTATATATAAAGAGATTTGTGCTAGGATTTTTAAATAATATATAATATAATAATATATTATATATATATATATATATATATATATATATATATATATAATATATATATATATTTATACTATTATATATATATATATGTGGTAAGTGTTGTGTGTGTGTGTGTGTGTGCGTTATAGAAATTAATAAATATTACAGAGCTCCGACTCCTCGTATATATACAAATGTTTCGTTTTGTACAAAAGGCATTTGCATCTCCGTAAGGTTGAAAATGCAAATTTCCTTCCCTCCTTGCCCCGCGAACCTTACCCCCGAAATTTAGAGTAATATATATATATATATATATAATATATATCATATATAAATATACTATAAAATTTTTTATATATATATATAAATATATATATATATATATATATATTAATATATATATATTATTATATATATTATATATTACAGTTTCATCACCACCGCGTCACGGGCCAAAGCCCCTTATTTCAAGGAGGCGTGGTGTTTTAAACTTAACAAAAATTCAACTATTACGCAAATTACGCAGATGAGCACAGACGCGGGCCTTTTAAATGAGGGAGATTAAATTGAGTAGGAAACACAGAAGATTGAGAAGAGAATTCCACAGAACAAGAGGTGGCAGGGAAGAAGGAGGCACCGCAGCGAACTAGCCTGGAGTTGCTAATATCAACACAAAACTCAATGTGGCGACACAGCACCCCTAGTGCTACGAGGGGGACGTAAAGGTGGTGGTACGCGAGGTGGGAAAGTTGTTTCCCTCGAGCACTTGTCACTACCGACCCCATGGTACCACTATAGAAAGAAGAGAAAAGCATCTCAACATCGCCACGCCAAGATAGAGGGCACCAAATCAAGCTGAAAACTAGAAAGTACAGCCTCGGATTATAAGTTCTTTTGCCTTTTTTGACTCGAACCCTATCCAAAGCCGGCGACGGGTGAAACCTGAAGGCCCCCCCGAGATATGAGAGCAGTAACTCCATACAGGGCGGATTGAGACCCTTGGTATAACTTGCGGACAACTGTGTGAAGAGGAAAAAAAAAGGTCTCGCAGTCTTAAACAGAACTCCCAGTTTTTCTGAGGCCCGCCCTAGCAACCATTGTGCTGTGAGGGTTCCAAGACATTTTTTTGTTTATGTTAAGGCCCAAGGATGTTTATATTCAACAGAGGAGACGAGAGAACCGTCGAAAGAGAATAGAAAAGTTAGTGAAGGGTGTCTAGTAGGGAGGATTTTGTAGAAAGTTTGGGGTTTTTTTTTTTTTTAAAGATTGAATAATTCACTAAGGTTGTGAGACGATCCCCCAACCCGGAAAATGTTATCCAGATCAGCGAGAATATGTAATTCGAAAGATTAGACGAGAGGGTGTTTAATCTAGAAGTAAAAGAAAATAAAAAAGAAGGAGCAGGTGTAATTGAAAATGAAGTTGAGAAAGGTGAAAAAAAAGAATGGAGGTCGAGTCATCGCATATTTTAGTGGATAGAGTTAGAAGTGCAGACGAGAGATCATTAATGAAAAGCAAAAATAAAGTAGGAGATAAGACACAGAACCCTGAGGAACCCCACTATTGACAGAAAAGAAGAAGAAGTCGCCCGATCAACAACAGCCGATATTGAGCGATTTGAAAAAAAAAACTAGACATAAGTAAGCAAAGAAGGAGGAAATCCAAAGGAGGGAAGCTTGGAGAACAGTGACGCGTGCCATACCCGGTCAAATGCCTTGAATATGTCAAGCGCCACCCACGCAAGTCTCCCCGTTAATTCCTAAGGTGGAAAGCCATAAAAATCCTGTTTTTAGATAGGAAAAGTATTATCACCAGTAGACCTCGAGCGCCGAAAGCAGTACTGGCGATCGGAAAGAAGAGAATGAGTTCCAGATGGTCTAAGAAATGAGAGTTGAGAACGGTTTCAAAGATCTTAGTAGAATAAGGTTAGAAGGCTATAGGGCGATATTTAGAAGGATCGAGCGGCATCCTTTTTTTCGGAATAGGTTTGACATATGCGCCGCTTCCTAACACTGAGGGAAAGTGTAAGTATTGAGACATAGAGAATATAGTTGAACGAGAGGCGGGGACAGCACGGAAGCACACTCCCTCAAAAACTTGGGGGGAATGCCATCCGGGCCACCCGCCTTCCTAACGTTTCTAGATTAGATTATCAGGAGCCACTGCACCCGATCTAATGTAATTTTAGGCAAAGGCATAGGGACAACTTGAGAAGGAGAAGGAGCGAGGAAGAGGATGCCAGGAATCTCCAGTGGGTTGAGTTAGAGGAAAATAGGAGGCCGAAGAGATTGGCCTTTTTCTTCAGTTTGGAGATTAGCCAACAGCAGAACCCATGAGTCGAAAGTAGGAGAAAGGTAGAATTTTACAGAAGATGTTCGGAGGATGTTTTCTGGCAAGAGCCAGAAAGATATATTGGTTCAGTAGTAGGAGAACCAAGGCAGGTTAGCGCACTTGCGCTTGATGAAAGCCCGCCTTTGCTCGTCGTAAAGTTGTGTATCCCTGCAACGATTTCTAGCTGAGTTAAAATTAGCGAGAGTGATAGGGGGCAGAACGAAGAATTTTTTTCCACCCCGATACGCATTGTCTCTAGCCTTGAATGGCCAGTGGGAGAACAACTACGAATCGAACATGGATTAATGAGGAGAGAGAAAGATTTGATCGAGAAGGAATTTGAGACTCGCTCATCCCACACCACTCAACGATTACAGCTCCCCCATCGTGTGGTGCGGAGCAGACCAGAAGGCCGACAGCCAAGTCAACCACGAGAAAAGCAGTCAATTCCAATATACAATAGTTTCGACTAGAAAGCAGCGCAAAAAGACCCCCCAATCGGCCCAACCGAACTCAAAAGTACTGCTAGAAAATGAACGCACATTTTTCGCAGGATTGGAGCTGTTGTGAGAACGGAAAGTATTAATATAAGATACTAACCTATATATTATATATAATATAATACTATATTATACATATAGTATAACTATACATATACCTATATTATATCTATATATATATTATATACTCTATAATATATAATAATATCATATGGACACAAAAGAGTACCTAACGAACCCACTCGGGATCTAGAGGCACAGATCAAAAAAAAATCTTCTTTCGTAGGGATAAGCCTCCTATATATGATACATAAATAGATGTTCTAGGGGTGAAATTAGGTTAGGTAAGAGGTTAGGTTAAGTTATTTTAGGTTAGGTTAGCGTTAGATTCGTTACTTATATGTATAGGTTTAGGTAAGGTTAGTGTTTAGGTTTCTTTACGGTCTTAGGTTAGGTGTTTTCGTATAGGGTCGCGTAAACTTATTGCTTTTATTTATTTTAAAAATTAGTAATTTTAATAATTAATTTTAATAATTAATATTTAATAGTTAATAATTTATAATTTTAATAATTTTTTCCCTTTTGTCTATTCAAAGCAAACGCTGCGGTGCCGGTTTCGACTACGGTTCTGTCTCTATCATTTTAACACTCGGCTCCGGCTCCGGCTCCGGCTCCGGCTCCGCGCTTCATCACATTTTTAAAATATCCTGCTCCGACTTCCTCACTCCGACTCGCAGGCCTCCAAAACGCGCTTT
>JABUQX010065025.1:17500-20000 GCA_015478945.1 Trachelipus rathkii
ATATATATACTATTTTAATACTAAAAACAAATCCAAACTTATTATATAAGACCACTTGTATCTGAATATAAACACAAAACAGACAATTTACATGTACAACTTAAAAAACACACACACATACACACACGCAAATACAAATACATACAGAAAATACACCAAGTATAAATATAATACAATGAGCTCATTTATTTTTTGTATGTTTTTCAGTATAGATGTTAGCATATTTACATACGAAAAATAAGCTTGGATTTATTTTGGTCTTTTTTCAATGTATAACATCGCAATCGTTGCTCTAAAGTTGCCTCTTTTTTTTAATATTAAACTTGTGTAAAACGATGTCGACGTATGCAAAAGACTTGAGTAAATCAATTGTCTGTGTTCGTCTGTGCTCGTTCCTGTTTTCGACTGTGTTCGTCTGTGTTGAATTGTTCGGTACTTTGTTAAATTATCTGATTGTTTTAAATGTATTTTGCAGGGCTGCTTTGAGTCTTTAATTAAGTTGTTTTGGAATGCTGGTTATATATATATATATATACTATATATATATTATGTTGGAAGAAGAAGAGTTGGTTATTAGTATATTGGTTATTATATTACATATTATTATATATACATATACATATGTATATATTATATATATATTAATTATATATAAATTGATGGTATTGAGTGAAAGATATATATATATATATATATATATATGTTATATATAGTATATATATATATATTATTATATATATATATACATTGTTATATATTACATACATATATAGCATATATATATATTACATTATATTATTGGTTGTTGTTACATATATATACATATTGGTTATTATATTATATATATATATATATATATATATTTATTGTTATATATATATATATGATTTATATATTACATACATATATATATTACATATTATATTATTATTATTATATGCTATACAGTTAGGATATATATTATATACATATATTATTATTTATATATATAATAAGTATATATATTTATATATATATATTTATTTATAAGGCATATTGCTGGTTATTATCTATATTACATATATATGCCATATGGGTTGCTGTTATGTTATTGTTAGCATATATTAAATATATATATATTATATGATTTATGTTGCTATTATATTATATACATATACATACATTTCATATTATATTACATTTTTACATACATATTATTAAGGCTATACATACATACTGTATAAATTTATGATGGGATATGATATATAGATATATTATTTGGTATATATACTATATACAGCAGCATATAGCAGTATTATATATATATTTTACGCATAGCGATATATATATATTAAGGTTATTATATATATTTATATGATATTATAAGTTCATATACATATATAGTTTATATATATATATATATAGCAATAGTATGCTGTTGTTATATGTTAAGACCGTCTTCATCATCGGCACTTTGGTTAAGGTTGTTATTATAAGTATAAGAAGAATATATGTTGTTATATATGTTATTGGTTGCTACATATATATTGCATATATATATAGAGAGAGAGAGAGAGAGAGAGAGAGAGAGAATCCATGATTTTGAGATAATGCTTATCTAATCCAAGAGATAGATTTCATTATCCTAATATCCAAAGTTTAGGTTTGAAATAATAGAACTAGAACTTTCTGAACTTTTCTTACCTCATCAGGCACCTATTTTCAAATGACGCATTTTTATTGATTAAATAATATACTTTTATTTCTTTCAAGAGGTTTTACTCTCTCTCTCTCTCTTCTCTCTTCTCTCTTCTCTCTCTCTCTCTCTCTCTCTCTCTCTCTCTCTCCTGGAGCATGTGTCCCTGTTTCTGAGCTAATGTTTGCAGTGTGTTGTAATTATCCGGGCAGCACCGTACCAACAGTTAGAAACGGATGCCAAAAATTGTAAAACGCACCGCACAGCACTAGCAGAAAAAAGAGTGAACCGCACACAATTTTTTACAATATTTAAAAAATTATTATTTTTTTTATAAATCCGCATCGCACAAGGATGCTAATTTTATGTGCCGCAGTGCACCGGACCACAACGGGCTAGGCCGGTTGTTAGACAACCTTATTTAAACCATTTAAGATTTACTTCTTCCAATATATATATATATATATATATATATATATATATAGTATATATATAGTATATATATATATATATTATATATATATATATATAGATATATATTTATATATATATATATATATAATATATTGTAGTGGCGTATCCAGAAATTTTTCGGGGGCCAAACAAAAATCGTGTTTTATATAAGAGAAGAGAAAGAGTATGAGCAGGAGTATATATATATATACATATATATATATATATATATATATATATATATATATATATATATATATATATATATATATATATATATATATATATGTATATATATATATAAAGTGTGGAAGGAAAAAAATATTAAATTCCTAAGAAAAATGGGAAGAATTTATATGAATTACTAAACTC
>JABUQX010065026.1:0-28449 GCA_015478945.1 Trachelipus rathkii
TTTGAGTGAGAAAATTTGATATAGATCTGCCAAAAAAGAAGCGCATGCGGTGAGGACTTAAAGTTGGTCCAAACTTATACAATCATAGTGGGTACTAATATCTGGACAGAAGTGCTCTCATTAGCTTCTTTCCTTAAGTGAACCAAAGATCCCGAACGGTAAATAATGTTTAAAGCAAATAAGGTATATAGTATTGCACATTAAAAAAATGAATGGATTAATGGGTGAAGGCTAAATATAATTAATAATAAAAATCGACAGATAAGGAGTATATCTTGAATCTGGAAATTTTTGATTTCGTGTCAAAATCATTCGAGAGATCTTCGACAATATTTCCATAGATATAACAATAAAATAAGTCCTCATTTCTGAGTACACAAGATCCACAAACTTGGGAAATAAATGAACAAAATAAATGAACAGTACAAGCATTGTCTTTAGATCGTATATGAAAGAAGAGAAAAAAAAGAAAGAAAAAAAAAGAAAAAGAAACCTGACAATGCTGCGAAAGAGATATTTTTGAGTTACCATTCAGGCGATGTATGGATAACTCATGTTTGAGAGAGAGAACTGTAACGCTCCAAAAATCGCAAAGTCACATAATCCCTTCACACATAATAAATATAGCTCAATAATGTCATACTTGCGAGAAAATAAACGTCTTCCCACACTAGTAAGCTAAATGAGAACCATGGCCTCTCCATCATTTTGATTAAATTCAGACCGTAGTTGATCATACCATAGAACTCAACCCAATTTTATTATATAAATTGCAATGATAAATAATTCAATGTGCATTAGTTAATAAATTATCATTAAATTAAATAAAAATGTAGTATTTACTTCAAAAAATGCATTTCACAACTTTTTTTCAGACATGGTAGACCCTTTATTAATTTTATATGATTGACAGTTTCTTACATATTTTTCACTATCGTCCAAAAACTATTAATGCTTCAGTAAAACGGAATACATTTGGAGCCAAGCCGTAAAAGGAGTTAGATCCTAATACGTATACTTTTCTAATAACTCAAAAAATATACGTTTTCTAATAGTTTTTAAAAAAATAGTTATTGTAATAGTTTGAAAGCACGCTAATTACACTATCTTATTAACCGCTAACCTACGTTTGCCTTTCGTTAAATATATCGGGGTTGGTGTTTAAAACTTAAAGAATACCTCAAGGGACTCATAAACACTCTGCACGCCCGCCGATGGCAGGAGTTGGGGTCTCTCGCTTTCCGGGGAACTACTGGTCCTCAGGATATTTCCTCCCCCGGGGAGGGTTCCTCCGGAATCCCCCAGCTGCTCTGCTTGGATAATATTGGCTGGGTGCTCTGTAGATGGTATCCACTCCGCCCCTGGTCCGCTATAGAGAGTAAATAATTGAAAGAGCACGCGCCCCTACGCTAACTAATTTCCCCGTCTGGCCTCGAGCTTCCAACCATAAGTAGTCTGTGGGGCGTCATTATATATATCTATATAATATATATAATCATAATATTTCTTTTATATTATATATAGTAGGCTAGTAACTATATTTAAATAAATACAATATAAAAACATATATATATATATATAGATATATTATTATAATATACTATATAATTTATGTTCTGAATCATTATTCTATAATTTATTCTATATAAATATATCTTTTTTAACCTACTATAAGGCCTAATACTATGCTCTGGATGATATTTAAATAAAATTCTAATTTTGTTAGCAATTGAGAAATGGAGGAGATTAGACTAATTCAACAATGACCACAGCAGCACTAAAAAGAAAATGTTAAACACCCGTTACGAAGATCGTACCCGTCTAGCAAATGTTGATGACTTAACCCGTTATAATGGCCAAAATATAACACTGTGTTTTTTGAGAGATTGCTAGATATTTTTGATATATTTATCTATTGAGCACAAACACGTTAACATATTGAATTGATATATTTATACTTCATATTAAATATATACAATATATATTAAACGATTCCACGGGCTAAGCAGCTTTTAACTTCATGAACACTGAATTTACTCGAGAAATATGTATTCCATTATATTCTGTATATATTTATTAGTTTTTTATTTAGATATCTAACTATGAGAATTCGGTTAGTCCATCATAAATCATATATACAAAGAAAACGACTATGGAAAAAGTAAATGAAAATTACAAGAAATATAAATCATAAAATAAAATATAAAAATCCATTAGAAAAAAAGCGTTTAAAAATAAATTATATTAAAAATTTCTCAAGATTAAAAATAAATTATTCATAACAGCAAATGATGTTAAAAAAGTATTTAATTATATCCTTTTTTATAATGAGAAAATCTTGTTTTCAATTCGAGGTGGTCGCACCTATCCCTAGGCTTAAATATCCCAAAAAAAATAATTTAAAAAACGTATTTTATATATATAAAGCCAAAGACACAAAAAATTAAATAAAGCAAAAAAAATCATAGATTTTTTGGAGCAACAAAAACAAAGTAGAGAATGAAGAAGATAGAATACAGGTTAGAAGAGAAGAATAAACTCTGACTTTTTTCCCGCCTATGCTCAATCCCTCCTTTGAATGTATTATTATAGGGTGAATAGTGTACAGAACTATAAATTTCTTTTTTATTGAACTTCTACAATTGCCAATTGCTGTATCCAAGAATCTTAATAGTATATAAGAAGATAAGAACATTCACATTCTTTAATATCTAAATATCACTTTTTTTAACATTATTTTATCTTTTCATCCAAAAAGCCTAGCATGATATATAAGTTAAAATATTGATAATCACTAAATGAGTGAAAAATAGTGTGTTTGATCCGTATCGTAGTTATAACATTAAATAAATCCGACTTCGCTAAACCATTAAATCGCGTTGTAATTTATAACAATATAACAGGAAACATATACTGCTTGAAATAACAGACAAATTTAATAATTATATTTGGGAATGAAGGAATTCATTGAAAACATTTTCAATTCAGGTTTTCAAGAATTTTTGTTCTTTTTCCATACAATAAAAAATAAAACTATTTTATGTCAGAACAATTTGAATACTACCTTTTGCTTTTAAGTTAATTTATGAGAATGAAAATTCAAATTCGCATAGATAGGTTTTGAATACGGCAGCAGCATTATTTCCACTTCCTCAGGTGCAATTTTTGCAAGACTTTGTGGCTTTTGATATCCACAAAATTGACAGACCTACCTTTTCTGAAATTCAGCACGTTGCAGAGAAGTTCAAGATGTTCCTCTGCTAGTGCTTCAGGCGCTTCTGGAACATCGGTAATTTCACGGCTTTTGTGATTCACATTATCAATTAACAGTATGAATCAAGCTCTGGAAAGTAATCAGAGAACCACTTTCTAATTTTTTTTTAAAATGTACTATAACTGGATCCTTGAGTATCACAATCTTCCAATTAATACTGAAGAGGCATGTAGCAATCTTCTTTTTATTATACTAAGCCCAAATACTGAAATTATTTTCTGTCCAATATGCTGTGGTGAGCTGCCCTTAGTGGTAAGTATTTTAGTAAGGTCAGTATTAGGTTCTGAAGGAGGTTCAGCAAGCCAGTCAGTCAGTCAGAGTCAGGCAGTAGTAGAGGTCTTGGGAGTGTTAGGTCCGTAAGTATACGGAAGTCTATTTTTTTGTTGTATCATATATTTCTCTATTTAGCGTTAAGTATCATTGAGTAGAAGTATGTAGTGTGAGAGTACCAACTGTGATTTTTGTGAGTGGCTGGATGTTACTCGACGAAACGTCATTGGGGTCCATTTTGTAACTTATATTACCTTATCGTTTTCTTTGTTTGTCGGCGGCAACGTCCCACTCTTTCCGTTGAAAGTGAATGATTTGGTAGAGAAGTGTGTTGGTTATATAATGGTTTTTTCATGTATATATTTTTTTTCTTCCGTAGGAATTATTTAATTTGTAAAGTAATATTTGAAGATTTGATGTATGGGATCTTGTATAAGTAAATTAGGGACTGTGGGATCCTTAATGCTAAAGAGGGTAATGGTGAAGGAAGATTTTATAGTGGGTAATATATATCTTCTTTACGGAAAACTGTTCTTTTTTGGATGTGTGAAATTCTTCTCATTATCTTTTTTTATATTTGTAGGTATTTAGATATAGATTTAAAGGTACTATTTTAATTATTGTTTGTTTTTATTTTTAATTATTGATTGATATTATTGGAATTATAATTATTATTATTTTTATTATTTAATTATAATTATTATTATTTAATAAATTTTTTTTTATTAATATTTTGCTATTATGACTTTTATTAGTAGTCGTTTACCAGTAAGTTTTTTTTTTTAGGACGTCAGAATGGTTATGAGGTAAACGTGTGGACTATTCTGGTCGTTCGGTTATCGTGGTAGGTCCTGAATTGAAATGATGCACGATTATGTGGTTTACCAACGAAGATATGCCGCTGTGTATATAATAAACTGAGTGCAGATACTCCAGAAGTTGGAAATCTAGACACGGTATGAAGAATTTAAGAGTGGAGTGTATGACGGCACAACAAAAACATGAGGTAGATCAATAGATACTTATCTCAAAGGTAAAAATATTCTTTGAGAGATTATACTTCACAACTATAAATTTTTTTTTTTAAAAATTTTTATTTTTTTAATATACGACCTAATAATTACAATTTTAAAACTTTACAATATATTATTACAATAGAAAATATGAAAATGGTTATGATTTGATTGTTGATCTATTTCTCAATTGAGTTGATTATGACTTTTAAAAGTAATTTTACATGTCATTAATTATTTCATGGCGTTTCAACCTAAACTAATTGAGTAATATCATTTACATATCTTACAGTCTTTTAATGCATTTTAATCGATTAATGCGTTTTTATATTATATACTTAATCATTTAACTTATTATTTTCCATTGTTAATAAGTTTTTTATTCTGATTTCAAATTGTTATGTTAGGGTTTGTTTTTTTGTATAATTTCCCGTTTTCTTGTTTTCGGGGGGGATTAGGGACACCCTGGTTATCCCACCGAGAAAACAAACGTTTTTCTGGGTCATTGTGTGGTTCCTAATCTGGAAACCCTGAAAAGACGATCGTGGTAACAATTGGTTACCAAAAAATTGAACACTTCAACGGTGCAGTGTAGCAGGATGACCTTCACCTACAAACAATTATGGTACACTGTAAAAATGCATTGGGTAAAAAACTACATAGATTTGTTAAAAAGATATGAATCAAAAAATTAAAAAAAGAAAAAGAAAGAACCTAATAGATTAAATAATAATTATAGTGAATACAATCCAATGGATGTTTTAACTAAAGAACTTCGAAAAAATATAAAACAGAAAAAAATACGAAAATAAAACAATCCGAGAAATCAAAACATAAGAAGAGTGAGTGCCTCAGCCGCTTGTTTATTTCGTAATGAGCAAAAACTATTAAAATTAAGAGATGCTACCATAAAAAGTGAAAAACTTAAAAAATCCAAGAGCGGGGTACCAACACATATAAGGGGTAAATAATAAGAAAAACCTCAAAAAAAAAAAAAAAAAAATAAAATAAAAATATAACAAGAACAATTACAAGCATTGGGCACCAGAATAAATTGGTACAAGATGATACTGCTTAAAAAAAAAATAGTAATACAATTTTGAAATTATATTGATAATTATATTTTATTTCCATATTATTATTTAATCATTTTTTATGTTTGGTAATTTAATATCATAACAATTATAGCAGTAATAAATTTATTATTCATTAGTATAATGCTCATAAGATTACGCTTGAATAAAGGAGAGAGAGAGAAAAATAATTGAAAAAATATTAATAATGATAAAGAAATTGTTGTTTAGTGGAATCACTAAAGTATTAGTGGTTATTTGGATACCGTTGTAAGCATTTATTTTTTGGTATTAAATAAATGTACACTGAAAATTTTGGTTGTAAAGATAATGGCCATAATCATTTGAGAGAAAGTAATATACCCGGAAAGTATAACTTAATATGGAGAAAAAAAGTGAACCAATATATAAACTCAATCACATCGAGGATCGGTAAGTGTAGGAAACAGACTTTTTTTCTATAATTTTGTTATTTTTTGTATGGAAAAATAGTGGTAAAATCTTCTTTTTAGTAAACAAAACTAAAATAGAATAAAAGCGTGTAGTTTTTTCTAAAACTAAATTCTATTATGAAAATTACGATTTTTTCTCCATCCAAAATTACAAAAACGCTCCAAAACGGAGCAAAATATAACAGGCGAGATTTATTGGGTGGTGTAGGTTAGATTTTTATTGGGTTGTATGGCAGAGTGTTTTTTTAGTTTTTTTTTTTTCTTTGTTGGGGGGGGGGGGGGAGAGAGGAGGGGGGGGGAGGCGTTACGTTTTGACACAACTTACATGAAATGCCCGAAATAATCTGAAAAGAAGAATCCGTTACAATATAACTAGGAACTGTTTCAAGCCCGCTTTTATTAGTTTTTCTCGTTCAACCGTATCATCTACTCAATATACACCTTTTTCATAAGATTCCAACTTCCCGAAAAAAAACAACGGAGACTCAACCTATCTGCATTTGTCTTTTAAGAGAGAAAATTTAAAAGTTTGGAAGCCGCTCGAGTGGAGCTAAGGGCCGCGTTACTGAGTTACACGATCAGCGACGCGGAGTCGAGTGTTCGAATCCCGCTAGATAGGAGTTGAGTAAAATCTCCTTGACTCATTTAAGGAGTTCTCATTAAGACACGTCTTCGATAGGTCCCCAAGTGCCTTCCAACTGTCTTTATTTACCTAAGTTCTAATGTCCTAATTAATTATTTTTAGTATTTTTCTTTTTTTTTTGTAAGGCAAGGATCAAGTCTCTCTTAAACATTCATCTAAGAAAATTTACCTTTTCCCAAGGTGCCTTTTGCAAATTCCTTAACAGTAGCCCCCAGGTTGCTTGCTCTTGCCCAGCATAGATTGCTCGATTATCAGTAAATGATGACATCCAATCGAGACGGCCGGGTATGATTTACGGAGGGCAATGGGGAGTGGTGAAGATCAGTAAGTGAAGGTCAAAACAACTCGACAGCCAGATCATTCCTGGCAAATGCCAATCGAACACACAACATGGCTATGCCGGAGGAGGAATGTATGGGGACCGGAATGTACATCTCAAAATGTGATGTCCAAAAATTTGCGAGATGGTACAATATTAGGCAAAATGCATCAGTCATAGATTTCTTTTAAAAGTGCGAGAAAAACGCTAGTGCCGCAGACGCTATTTTTATTTTGACTTTTTTTTGAATACTAAAGCCGCCGATTGGCAACAAGTTCGCATGTGAAATCAATACAAGAGACGTCTAACGCAGCAAGTCCCATCATCGGAAGGAGCGAACATTTAATTCTAAAGGACCACAATCTCTACAACGCGAAGATTATAGGCAGTGCTAGAAGAAGAGAAATAATACATCTGGAAATATTGGCTGTTCCCGCTTTTTTTGGAGCTTTTATAAAAAGAGTTCCCATTAAATGATTGAAACACTGGATGTCACTCGCAAATAGAAACTTTCTGCTTAAGGTACAAAGCAGGCAATTTTTGAAGACTTTGATACAAAAACTTTCAAACAAATCGTAACAAATTTTGAGTTTATGGTTAACTAATACTAGGTTAAGAATTAGATATGAATTAGTTACTTTTCATACGTATACTCGCAGCGATGAAAATTACCCTCCTATTTTGCTTATAGGGTATGTCATGACATTCCTAAAGTGCCTTAATGGTTTTCGCTCATGATTTTGTGTTTCTGAAAGTGGCATCATATTTCCAACAAGCCACGATACCGAATGTACTCGGGTACGACGTGTCCTAGACGAAAGAACATTTAGGTTATAATAGACGCCAAACACCCCATTTTATCCCCCACATTCATATAACACATACTTATACTAAGAGACCATTCCACACTAGCCTTCCTTCTAGACGAAATAAATTGTTAAACATAGACTGTGACCCTAATCCTTTATTATTGCCTATGTGTGGGAGGGGAAAAGGAATTATTGCAGCACAATCGGGAAGGCGTTGAGTAAATTTTTGGGTTGGAGCTGCCACTAACCAACCTGATCTTTTGCCTAGGAAATGGCTAAATGGCAATGCCACTTCCGAGAAGGGTAAGTGTATCCGCCGCGTAAAACGGCTTCTATCTTTCGGGCGAAAATGTTGAACTCGTAGATGGCGTACATGGACCGTCACGAAGGGCATAAATTAGTTGAGAGTAAGAGGTGAGAGAAGTGATGGTGACGGCTGTTATGTATTTAGAAAGGAAACATTTGATCTGCTCGCTGTGTCTGTGACAATAGAGAAAAAAAACAGAAAAAGATGCAAAGGAAAACGGTGAAAAATGAGATAGGATGTGATGATAGAGAAAAAATTAGTGTTTGTGAATGGTGTGGAAAGGAATGATGAGGGGGAGAAGGAAGTTACACATTCCTGATAAGGAGTGACTTGTGGTATGATAAGAGCTTATGGCAGCATTTTTTTGTGACGAGTACTAAGAATTCCTCAATATGGTTATTTAAGTGTTTAAAGAAGATGTGTGGTTGCGAAACATATTTGATGTCATACTGAGGTAAAGTTGAAAGGGAGAAAAGAGAGCGGATTTTTTCTGAGGAATAAAATCTGAATAATTTTTTGGATAGGCTGAGTAGGAGGGTTCATAAGGGATTGTTTGGTTGGGTAGAACCCTCAATGGTTGGATAAGTGTATAAAAAAAGGGTGGATGGGCTATAGAAAGTGGCTCTTGGAGGTGTAGGGAGAAAATGTGAATGAAACGCAAGTGATTCGATTTTCTTTATGAGAGAGAGAGGTTATGTGTGTGGTAATACTTCTTTAAAACATCATAGAGTATTCCATAAGTATATATACTAGAGTGATGTAGTTAGAAATGGGTATACTGATTTGGGATTGGGTGAAGAAGGGGATGATGATAGTGGCCTGGATTGTAAATCAGTGAGGGGGTTAGGAATGGGGGGGATTATCGGCATGTCATTAAATGTTTGTTTTATAATGTACAATTAAAAGTTAGTCGGAGGCTTGGATGGATGAGAATAAGGGTGAATAGGGAAGGGAAGTGGGTAGAATCAAGAGTTAGAAAGAAGTTAAGTGAACAAAGGTAGTAAGGACAGTATTTTAATGAAAGGGCTCGCAAATAACATTCAGAACCTTGGGGACGGGGAATTGAAGTTGTGCGAACAAAATAAGGAAACAGACAAATCGGATAGCAAATGATGAAAGGAAGCCGGTTAGTTTTAGCCAGTGAATAGTTTAAAAAAAGAAAAGTAAATGTGGATTGTAGCAAATAAGTAGGAAGTACACAGAATGTTCATCATTCAAACAGTTTGAAGTGGATGGAATGAAGAGGTGAATGCAAGCGGTTAATAGAGTAAAAAAAAGAAGCGGGTTGAATGAAATAAAAGCCAATGATGAGGTTTTTCCAAAAGAAAGATGCTTGGAATTAATTACTAAAGGATGGTAAAAATAGGAATAGATGCAATATGGCTAGGTTAAGATAAAAAAAAAAATACAAAAAAAAAATAAAAAAAAAAAAAAAAAAAAAAAAAAAGGAGGTAAATGAAGTTTCGTAGATTAGTAAAGATGATAAATGGAGAACCTTACAACGCAATAGAAGCTCTTCTGGAAAGGCATACAGCGCGAAAGGTTAAGATGAGAATAAGGGGAATCTGCTTTAAAACAAAATGTAAATAGGGATGGTGCCGTTCTTAAAATAAAATGAATGAAATGGATGTGAATAGGGTGTGGAATTAACAATTCGAAAATCTGCAAAACATTGGCAGTTATGAAGAAGAGGAGTTAGTAATGTGTGTGGGTTTGAAATGGTAGCAATAAGGAAGAGGTATTTCCGGGATGAAAAAAAGGTTATTAGTAATGATACTAATGAGCGTGTGATTTAATGGGTAGTTAAGTGATGAAGAGTAGTTTGTAAAGAATAGGTAAATCTTAGCAGGTATTAGATAAACCATTAACTAGGCGAAATGAAACGATTGATTTAGTTTGACCTTGTCGCAATTAACAAGGAAAGCGTTCTTTCTTGGAGTGTATAGTTTTCCGAGGGATTGGTGGAGAGCAGTAATTGTTATATATTAACGTATTCTTTTACCTTATATACAGGGTTGTAAAGGAGGATTAAGGGATAACTTAGTTTATTGAGTCGTTGCAGGGAAGATACTATGGCTGGTTATTTTTAGATGTGTCCGAAAGAGTGGCGTAGAGTGACTGAAAGGAGACTGGGATTTGGTGAAAGAACAAAGTGCGGCTTAGAAGTGGTTAGAGTGATTAGGGTAATCAATCTTTTTACATTGAAAGACAAATGATTGAGAAAATTCGGGATGAATTAAAATAATTGCATTTAAAGGTTTTTTATGGGATTACGCAACAGGCCGTTAATGAATTAGGATCTAAGAGAGAAGCTCTATTAGGCAGGTAGGCTAGTGAATTTTATCAAGTGTTGGTGGTAGGCTTCTGCATGGAATCAAATAAAAGTATGTATGACGACAGTCAAGCGTGTGTTTAAGAATAAAATGGAGTCGAAAGTGATTGGTTTTAATATTAAAAGCAGAGTGAGGAAGGGTAGGAATGTGTTACGTCTCCTTAGTTATTTCAATTTTTGAGGTGGGGGTGGCAGGCGAAGGAAAATGTTAAATCTAAGTTTATGATATATTCCAATTTTCATATTTTCATTCAAATATTTTGACCCATATTTAGGTTAGTACTTTTCAGTAGGTCACTGTCTTACATCATGTAGTTTGACATAAAATTTAGGACGTACTCTGGGTCTTACAAATAAAAACGTAGAATATACAGACATGTTATTTCCTTTCTGTAGGTTACTATCTAACACCCTTTGGTCAAATTAAAGATTGTTGCTCCTCAGGTAAAATGTTAAAAGGGTTTACTCAATTTTCAGGACCTATTTTGAGTCTTACAAAATAAGGAAATAAATACTGGTATGTTGGATCTCTTCAATAGGTCACTGTCGTACATTCTATATTAAATTTAAAGACTTTTGCCCCTCAGTTAAAAAGTTACAAGAGTCACAACGTTTATGCTACATTCCAATTTTCATATTTTCATTCAAATATTTTGACCCATATTTAGGTTGGTACTTTTCAGTAGGTTACTGTCTTACATCATGTAGTTTGACATAAATTTTAGGACGTACCATGGGTCTTACAAAAAAACGTAGAATATACAGACATGTTGTTTCTCTTCTGTAAGTTACTGTCTTACATTCTGTGATCAAATTAAAGATTGTTGCCCCTCAAGTAAAAAGTTAAAAGGTTTTTCCTGATATTCAGGACCTACTTTGAATCGTACAAAAATGGTAATATATACTGTATGTTGGATCTCTATAATAGGTCACTCTCGTACATTCTATATTAAATTTAAAGGCTGTTGCCCCCCAGGTAAAAAGTTACAAAAGTTACAACGTTGATGCTTTATTCCAATTTTCATTATTTTCCATTCCAATATTTGTTTACCTCATATTCAGTTGGTACTGTTTCGTAGTAACTGTCATATATCATTTGTTTGCAACCCAAATTTTATTACGTAATATGGGTCTTACAAAAAAACGTAGTATATAGAGACATGTTGTTTCTCTTCTGTAGGTTACTATTTTACACCCTGTCGTCAAATTAAAGATTGCTAACCGCCTCAGTAAAAAGTTAAATAGGTTTTTACTTAATTTTAACAGGACCTACTTTGAGTCGTACAAAAAAAATAATATATACTGATATGTTGGATCTCTTCAATAGGTCACTCTCGTACATTATATGTTAAATTTAAAGACTGTTGCCCCTCAGGTGAAAAGTAATAAGAATCACAACGTTGATGCTATATTCCAATTTTCATATTTTCATTCAAATATTTTGAACCCATATGTTAGGTTGGTACTTTTCAGTAGTCACTGTCTTTTTATCATGTAGTTTGACATAAAAAACGTAGAATATACTATGGGTCTTTCAAAAAAAACGTAGAATATATCAGACAGTGTTGTTTTTCCTTGCTAAGGTTATTGTCGTTACATTCTGTGATGAATAAAAGATTGTTTGCCCCTAAAGTAAAAATGTTAAAAAGGGTTTACTTAATTTTCAGGACCTACTTGATCTCGTACATAAAAAAGGAATATTTCTGAAAGTATGTTTAGATCTTGTCAATGTCGTACATTCTATAATAAATTTAAAAACTGTTGCCCCCCATGTAAAAAGAGACAAGAGTCACAACGTTGATGCTATATTCCAATTTTCATATTTTCATTCAATATTTGAACCATATTAGAGGTTGGTACCTTTTCACAAATTGCATATGTTGCAGTAGTTTACATAAAATTTATAGTTGGGAATGATATGTCTTAAATAAATAACGTAGAATACCAAGACATGTGTTGTTTCTTTCTGTAGGTTACTGTCTACACTTCTGTGGTTCAAATTAACGATGTGATTGCGCTCTAGGTAAATAAGCTTGAAAAGGTTTTTACTTAATTTTTCAGGACCCCTATTTGAGTCGTACAAAAAAGGTAATTATACTGAATATGTTGATATCTTCAATAGGACACTGTCGTACATTCTATATTAAATTTAAAGACTGTTGCCCTCCAGGTTAAAAGGCATTCTGTGGTCAAGTTAGAGATTGGTTGCCCCTCAGGTAAAAAGTTTAACATTGTTTTACTTCTTATAATTTCAGGACCTAATTGAGTCGTTCAAAACAAGTAATATATATCTGATATGTTTTGGGATCTTTTCCAATAGGTCACTTTCGTAGCACTTCTTTTAGGTAAATGTGATAACGTAGTCTTAAAGGCTTAAAAAAAATTCAATTGATCAAAGTCAATCATTTTTCTGCAAGAGGTAAAAAAATCTAAAAGGGTTTATTCTATTTTCAGGACCTCCTTTGAGGTCGTACAAAAAGGTAATAATACTGATATGTTGTCAGATCTCTTCAATAGGTCACTGTTGTACATTTCTTTTTAAATTTAAGACGTTTGCCGCGCGCCAGGTTAAAAGGGCATTATGTGGGTCCAAGTTAAAGATTGTGTTGCCCTAAAGGGTAAAAGTTAAAGGTTTTACTTAAATTTCAGGACCTATATTGAGTCGTTCAAAAAAGGTTATATATTACATTGAATATGTTGGATCTTTTCAATAGGGTTCACTGTCGTACTTCTAAATATTAATTAATGACTGTTGCCCCCAGCGTAAAAAGCATTTCTGTGGTCAACATTATAAGATTGTTACCGTCAGTCTGTAAATTAAGTTTAAAAGGGTTTACGTTCAATTTTCAGACCTACTTTGAGTCGGAAACAAATAATGTAAATAAAATACGTGTATCTTGGATCTCTTCATTAGGTCACTGTCGTACTTTCACTATAGAAAATTTAAAAACTGTTTGCCCTCAGTTAAAATAGTTACAAATGTCACAAGCTTTGATTCTATATTCTCTAATTTCATATTTTCTTTAAAATATTTGACTCATATGTAGGTTAGTTACTTTTTCAGTAGGTCACTATTCTTAAATCATGCAGTTTGCACATAAATTTTAGACGTACATGGTCTTTAACCTAATAAAACGTAGTATGATAAAGACATGTTGTTTCTCTACTGTAGGTTACTATTTTACACCCTTTGGTCAAATTAAAGATTGTTGCCCCTCATTTAAAAAGTTTAAAGGTTTTAACTTAATTATTCAAGACCTACTTTGAGTCGTTCAAAAATTGTAATATATACTTATATGTTGGATCTCTTCAATAGATCACTGTCGTACATTCTATATTAATTTAAAGACTGTTGCTCCCAAGGTACACAAAAGTTTACAGACGTCACTAACGCTTGAATGCTCCATTTCATTTTCATATTTTCATTCAACATATTTTGACCCATATTAGGTTGGTATTTTCAGTAGGTCAGTGTCTTACATCAATGTAGTTTGACATAAATTTTAGGACGTACTAGTGGTCTTACAAAAAAAGGTAGAAATATAAAGACATGGTTGTTTCTCTCTGTAGTTGACTCTCTTTAACAAATTCCCACCCCCCCTGAGGTCAAATTAAAAATTGTTGCCCCTCAATTAAAAAGTTAAAAGGTTTTACTTAAATTTCAGGACCTAATTCGAGTCGTAAAAAAAATTTAATATTTTCTGATATGTTGGATCTCTTCAATAGGTCACTGTCGTACATTCTATGTTAAATTTAAAGACTGTTGCCAGCCAGGTAAAAAGTTAGACAGAGTAACAACGTGAATGCTATATTTCAATTTTCCATATTTTTTCATTTCAAATATTTTGAGCCATATTCTAGGTTGGTACGTTTTCGAGTAGGTCTGAGTCTTACATGTATGTAGTTTGACATAAATTTTAGGACGTAATTTGAGTCTTACAAAAAAAACGTAAAAAATAAAGACATGTTGTTTCTTTTCTGTAGGATGTCTTACATTATGTGCATCAAATAAAAATTGGTTGCCTCTTCGAATGCTAAAAGTAAAAATTGTTTACCTTAAGTTTTCAGGACCGTACTTTTAGTCGTAGATAAAAACAGGTAATGTAATTCTGATATGTTGGAGTTCTTCAATAGGTCAACTGTCGTTACCTTTCTTATAAAATTTAAAAAACGTGTTCGCATTTCAGTTGGGAAAAAGCTTACGAGAGAGTCACAAAGTTGTACTTATATTCATATCTTCTAATTTCATTCTAAATATTTTGACCCATATTTAGATTGGTACTTTTCAGTTGGTCTCTGTCTTACATCAAGTAGTTTGACATAATTTCTAGGACGGATTGGGTTTTTACAAAAAAAAAACGTAGAATATACATATATGTTTGTTTCTCTTCTGTAGGTTACCATCTTACATTTTGTGGTCAAATTAAATTGTTGCCCCTCAAGTAATAGTTAAAAGGGTTTACTTATTTTCAGGACGTACTTTGAGTCGTCACCAAAAAAAGGAACAAATACATGATATGGTTGATCTCTTCAATCGTTCACTGTCGTATCTTGCTATGTTAAATTTAAATGACTGTTGCCCTCCCAGGTACAAACGTTACAAGAGTCAAACGTTGATGGGCTATATTCCAATTTTCATTTTAATTCAAATATTTGACCCATATTTAGGTTGGGACTTTTCAGTAGGTCAGACTGTCTTACATCATGCAGTTTGAAATAAATTTTAGAACGTACTATGGGTGCTTACAAAAAACGTAGAATATAAAGACCTAATGTTTCTCTTTCTGTAGGTTACTATTTTACACCCTGTCGTCAAATTTAAAGATTGTTGCCCCTCAAGGTAAAAAAGTTAAAAGGTTTTACTTAATTTCAGGACCTACGTACAAAAATAGTAATATATACTGATATTTGATCTCTCATAGGTCAACTGTCCCTTACATTCGATGTAACATTTACAGACTATTCCCCAAGGTGAAAAGTAACTAAGAATCACAACGTTGATGCTTATTTCAATTTTCATATTCCCTCATTCCAATACTTTTGACCCATTATTTAGGTTGTACTTTTCAGTAGGTCACTGTCCTTATATCATTAGTTTCAACATAAATTTTAGGAACGTACAAAAAAGACGTAGGAATAAAACAGACATGTGTTTCTCTCTTAAAGGTTAACTTGACTACATTCTGTAGATGTAATATAAAAGATTGTTTTGCACCTTCAAGTAAAAAGTTTAAAGGTTTACTTAATTTTCAGGACCTGATTTGTGATTCGTACAAAAAAGGAATATATTCTGATAGTTGGATCTCTTCAATGGTCACTGTCTACATTCTATGTTAATATTTAAAAGCTGTGCCCAGGTAAAAAGGTTACAAAGTCCACAACCGTTGTGCTATATTCAATTTTTCAATAAAGCGTAGTCGAGATTTTGACCCATATTTAGGTTGGTACTTTTCAGTAGGTCACTGTCTTACATCATATAGTTTAACATAAATTATAGGACGTACTATGGGTCTTTTAAAAAAACGTAGAATATCCAGACATGTTGTTTCTGTTCTGTAGGTTACTGTCTTACATTCTGTGGTCAAATTAAAGATTGTTGCACCTCAAGTAAAAAGTTAAAAGGTTTTACCTAATTTTCAGGACCTACTTTGAGTCGTACAAAAAAGGTAATTAATACTGATATGTTGGATATTTTTAATAGGCCACTGTCGTACATTCTAAATTAAATTTAAAGACTGTTGCCCCCCAGGTTAAAAGGCATTCTGTGGTCAAGTTAAAGATTGTTGCCCTTAAGGTAAAAAGTTAAAAGATTTTACTTAAATTTCAGGACCTAATTTGAGTCGTTCAAAAAAGGTAATATATACTGATATGTTGGATCTTTTCAATAGGTCACTGTCGTACATTCTATATTAAATTTAAAGACTGTTGCCCCCCAGGTAAAAAGACATTCTGTGGTCAAATTAAAGATTGTTACCCCTCAGGTAAAAAGTTAAAAGGGTTTACTCAATTTTCAGGACCTACTTTGAGTCGTACAAAAAAGGTAATAAATACTGATATTTAGATCTCTTCAATAGGTCACTGTCGTACATTCTATATAAAATTTAAAAACTGTTGCCCCTCAGTTAAAAAGTTACAAAAGTCACAACTTTGATTCTATATTCCAATTTTCATATTTTCTTTAAAATATTTTGACTCATATTTAGGTTAGTACTTTTCAGTAGGTCACTGTCTTAAATCATGCAGTTTGACATAAATTTTAGGACGTACTATGGGTCTTACAAAAAAACGTAGTATATTAAGACATGTTGTTTCTCTTCTGTAGGTTACTATTTTACACCCTGTGGTCAAATTAAAGATTGTTGCCCCTCAGGTAAAAAGTTAAAAGGTTTTACTTAATTTTCAGGACCTACTTTGAGTCGTACAAAAATAGTAATATATACTGATATGTTTTATCTCTTCAAAAGGTCACTGTCGTACATACTATGTTAAATTTAAAGACTGTTCCCCCCAGGTGAAAAGTAACAAGAATCACAACGTTGATGCTATATTCCAATTTTCATATTCTCATTCAAATATTTTGACCCATATTTACAAAAAAAACTAGAATATACAGACATGTTGTTTCTCTTCTCAAGGTTATTGTCTTACATTCTGTGATGAAATAAAAGATTGTTACCCCTCAAGTAAAAAGTTAAAAGGGTTTACTTAATTTTCAGGACCTACTTGATTCGTACCAAAAAAGGAATATTTTGATAATGTTTGACTCTCTTCAGTACGTCAAAGTCGTATCATTTATTTTAAATTTAAAACTGTTGCCCCATCGTAAAAGCTACAGAGCGTCATCAAAACGTTGATGCTATTTCTAATTTTATATATTCAATTCAAATATTTTTGACGCCATATTTAGGGGTGTCACGTTTTCAGGTAGGTCACTGTCTTTACATCATGTACTTTGACATAAATTTTAGGACGTACTATGGGTCTTTCAAAAAAACGTAGAATATAAAGACATGTTGTTTCTCTTCTGTAGGTTTACTATCTTACATCCTGCGATCTAACTAGAATAAATCATTAAACAGCATGTAAATATCTTTAAAGGTTTATTTTAATTTTTCAGACCTACTTGAGTTCGTACAAAATAGGGTACATATTATCTCTGATAATTTGGATCTCTCAAATAGGTCCCGTCGTCTACATTCTATTGTTAAATTTAAAGACTGTTGCCCCTAGTTTAAAAAGTTACAGGAGTCAAAACGTTGCTCATAAAAAAAAAATTTCATATCGCATTAAAAAAATATTTTTGACTGGTGTTTAGGTTTCGTACTTTTTTCAAGTAGGTCACTAACCATCATTTGATTTCACATATAATTTAGGACGTACTATGGGTCTTCAAAAAACGTAGAATAGTACAGACATGTTTTTTGTTTTCTCTCTGTTAGGATACTGTTTTACATTCTGTGTCAAAGTTAAAGATTGTTTGCCCATCGGGTAAAAGAGTTTAAATAGGTTTTTACTTATTTTCAGGACATACTTCTGAGTCCGTACAAAAAGGTATATTAATACTGAAAATATGTTGATCTCGTTCAATAGGCCACTGTCGTACATTCTATATTAAATATAACAACATAAATAAGTTTGACAATGCTTTATCACTACATAAATGTGTAAATATTTTACGGTTATGTAAAGGAGATACCTCAAACACCTGCGTAAATTACCTAGGAGCCCAATTTATATCTGAAAACCGATCTAATCTATAATAACATTATCTTACACAATTCTAGATTTCTTTCCTATTCACATATACAATATAATTAAGCTTTACTACGGCTTTATCACGTACATTAAATACGTAAATTTTTTTCTAGTTGTGAAAAGGAGATAACCTTCAAACACCTGCCTATAACTTAACATCCATTAGCCCAAATTTTATCGAAACGATCAACATGAATACATATTATAACAAATTTAGATTTCTTTGCTTTTACTCATATAACAATATAAATAAGCTTGACTACGCTCTATTACTACATAAATGTGTAAATTTTTTACAATTGTGCAAAGAAGATACCTCAAACACCTGCCTAAATTAACCTAGGACTCAAATTTTTTATGCAATTGAGTCGAAACACATGAATAATATATTTATATTAAACAGTGATAAGATTTCTTTGCTATTTCACATATAACAATATAATAAAGCTTTACTACGCTTTGTCACTACATTAAATAGAAAATTTTTTATGGTTTTGCAAAAGGAGATTCCTCAAACACCTACCTAAATTAACTAGGAGCCCAAACTTTTTATCAAAACCGATCTACACATGAATATACATATATAACAAATTTATGAAATTTCCTTTGCTATTAACACATATAACATTAATAGTAGAGGCTTTGGACTACAGCTTTATCCACTACATAAATGATGAAATTTTTTTAAGATGTGGCATAAAGGGAAATACTCAAACATACCTGCCTAAATATAGCTAATAGCCCAAATTATTATCTGAAACCGATCTAACATGAATACATATTATTACAAAATTAGATTTCTTTTCTATTACACATAAACCAATAATAAACAGGATTGACTACTCTTTATCACATCACCATATCAAATTGTAAATATTTTACGGTTGTCAAAGGAGATACCTCAAACCCTGCCTAAATTACCTGGAAGCCCAAATTATTATCTGAAACCGATCTACATGAATGTAAATATAATAACAAATTTAGATTTTTTGCTATTCAACATAAAACAATATATAAATAAGCTCAACTACGCTTTATCACTACTTAAAAATGTGTAAAATTTTTTACGGTTGTGCAAAGCAGATACCTCAAACCTGCCTAAAATTACCTCAGGAGCCCAAATTATTTCTTGAACCGATTTAACTTGAATTAACATATTATAACAAATTTCGATTATAAATTGTTAATTATTTACGGTTGTGCGAAGGAGATACCTCAAAAACCTGCCTAAATTACCTAGTAGCCCAAATTATTATCTGAAACCGATCTAGAATGAATATTATCTGATACTAACAAATTTAAATTTTCTTCTGCTATTTGTACATAAGAACAATATAACGTAGGCGTTGCACTACGCTACTCACTACTCACATTATTATATTTTTTACGATTTGTAGAGCCAGATTTTTCCCAAAACCTGACTAAATTACCCAGGAGCCCAAATTTTTATCTGAAACCGAACTTACATAAAGACAAATTATAACAAATTTAGTTTTCTTTGTCTATTACACATTTAAACATATAAGTAAACTTGACAAGCAGCTTTTTTACTACCATAAATTGTAAATATTTTTACGGTTGTGGCAAGGGATGATGCCTAAATTACCTAGGAGGCCAAACTATTATCTGAAACCTGATCTAACCCTTCATATACAGAAGATAACAATTAAATTTCTGTTGTGATTAAACATATAACAATATAAATGAGCTTGACTACGCTTCACTACATCAAATGGTAAATTTTTACGGTTGTGCACAAGAGAATACCTTAAACACCTGCTTAAAACCTAGGAGCCCAAACTACTATCTGAAACGATCTAACATGAATACAATTATAACCAATTTTAGATTTCTTTTGCTATTACACATAAATCAATATAAATAGGCTTGATACATCATCACTATCTCAAATTGTAAATATTTTACGTGTGCAAAAGGAGATACCTTAAACACCTGCTAAATTTACTTAGAAACCCAAATTTAAAAAAGAATATTCTGAAACAGTCGAACATGAATACATTATTATAGACAAAATTTAGATTTCTTTGCTATTTCAGAAATAACAATATAATAAAGCTTCTTACTGACGCTTTATACTACATTAAATTTGTAAATATTTTACAGTGTGCAAAGAGATGACTCAAACCCCTGCCTAAGTTACCTAGGACCCAAAATTGAATCTGAAACCGAACTAAAATGAATACATATTATAACAAATTTAGATTTCTTAGCTATTACACATATAACAATATAAATAAGCTTGACTACGCTTTTATCACTACATATATGTGCAAATTTTTTTAGCGGTTGTGCAAAGGAAAGATACCTTAAACACATGCTTAAATTACCCCTAGGAGCCAAATTATTATCTGAAACGGATCTGACATGAACTATCTATTATAACAAATTTAATTTTTTTTGATATTAACATAAAACAATATAAATAAGCTTTGACTACGCTTTATCACTTACAGTCAAATTGAGTAAATATTTTACTCATTTGTGCAAATGGAGTTACCTCAAAACCATGCCTAAATTAACCTAGGAAGCCAAATTAATTATCTGAACCGATCTAACAGTAAAAACATATTTATAACAATTTAAGATTTTTGCTTAATACACATAACAAAAATAAATAACTTGCACAACGCTTTCAGCAGCCACATAAATGTGTAAATTTTCAACGGTTGTGCAAAGGAGATACCTCAGTCACCTGCCTAAATTACCTTTTACGGAGGCCAATATATTACTCTGAAACCGAATTGCTTACCGGGAATAATGACTCGAAATTTATAATATTCTTTGCTTTTTAACCTCATTAACCGTAATTTATAAGCTTGAACTAATTTTTATCATACATTAATTGTAAATATTTTACGGTTGTGCAAAGCAGATACCTCAAACACTCATTGCCTTAAATTAACCCTAGGAGCCCAAATTATTATCTGAAACCATCTAACATTTATAACAAATTCATATTTCTTTGCTATTTCTCATATAACAGACTATTAATAAAGCTTTACTACACATCTTTATCACTAAATTGAATAGTTAACTTTTTTCTGGTTGTGCAAAGGAGATACTCAAAAACCTGCCCTAAATTACCTAGGAGCCAAATTATTATCTTAAACCTCGATCTAACATGAAAAATATTATAACAAATTAGATTTCTTTGCTATAACTTAATACAATATACAATATAAAATAAGTTGACTACGCTTTATCTCTACATCAATTTTATATTTTTTACGATGGTGTAGAGCAGAATTCCTCAAACATCTGCCTTGTTAACCTAGGAGCCCCAATATATTATATGAAACCGATCTGACATGGACACATTTACCAATATAAATAAACTTTTGACTACGCTTTATTATTACATAAATGTGTAAAATTTTTTTCACGGTTGTGCAAAAGAGAAACCGTCAAACACCACTGCCTAATTACCTAAAGCAAAAATATATATCGTGAAACCGATCTACATAAACTACGAATATTATATTGCATACATTTGTTATGATTTCTTTTGTTAATTACGGACATAAAACAAATTTAAATAGGAGGCGGACTATTCTTAATTCACTAAAACATCAAATTGTGGAAATTATTTACGGTTGTGCATAGCAGGATGATAACGTTCATCACCTGCCTTAAATTACCTGTTTATTGGATGCTCTGCCAAATTATTATTTGAAAGCCGGACCTAGACTGATCATATTCAACACATTAGATTTTCTTTGATATTACACATATATCACAACTAATGACTTAGAGCTTGAATATTCGCTTATTTCATACATAACATGCTGTAAATTTTTTCGCGGTTGCTTCAAAACGAGAATCTAATCACCTACCTAATTTACTAGAAGCCCAATTATTATCTCAAACCGATCTAACATGGAATACATATTATAACAAATTTTAGATTTCTTTGTGCTATTTACTCATAGTAAACAAATTACATAGGGCTTTGACTACTGCTTTATCACTAAATAAATGTTGTAAATTTTTTTTACGGTTTGAACAAGGAGATACCTCAACCACTCTGCCCTAAATTAAACTGGAGCCCCAAATTATTATCTGAACCCGATCTACATGAATGACTTATTATAACACAAATTTTAGATTCTTCTTTGTTATTAACATAAAAGTATATAAAATTAAGACACAGCTAATATAACATGAATAAGTCAAAAGATAATTACCTCATTTGTAAAAAGGGCATAAACTTCAAACACCTGCCCTAAATTCCTAGGACCAAAATTATGTATCTGAACCCATCTAACATGAATACAAATATTATAACAAATTAGTATGTTCTTTGCTAATTACATATATCACAATATAATTAGCTTTACTTCGCTTATGCTACTAATAAATAGTGTATAATTTTTTAAGGTTGTTCAAGAAAAGATACTCAAACACTACTAAATTAACTAAGCAGCCAAATCTATTATCCTGAAACCGATCTTACATAAATAACATATTATAAACAAATTTAGATTTCACTGTATACACATTAAACAAATATAAATAAGCTTGACTCGCTTTATCACTACATTATATTGTAAATCTTTTTACGGTTGTGAAAAGAATAACTCAAACACCTGCCTAAATTACCATAGGGCCCAAATTATTATCTGAAACGATCTACATTAGTACATATTAATAACAAATTTAGGAATTTCTTTTGCTATTACATATATGAAGATGATTATAATTGCAGCAAGGTAAATAATTTCATTACTGTGTAATTTTTTAAGGTTGTTTACAGGAGATACTCAAACACCTGCCTAAATTACCTAGGAGCCCAAATTATTATCTGAAACCGATCTAACATTGATACATATTATAACAAATTAGGATTTCTTTGCTATCTAGCATATTTAACAATATACAATAGCTTTCTTATGCACTCAGTGCCTACTGTTAATATGCTATGTTTTTAACTATTGTCAAGGAGATTTCCTCAAACACCTGGCTAAATTACCTAGGAGCCAAATTATTATCTAAAACCGATCCGACATGAATACATATCTGTAACAAATTTAGATTTCTTTGCTATTACACATTAAACAATATAAATAAGCTTCACTACGCTTTATCTCACATCATATTGTAAAAAATTTACGGTTGTGCAAAGGACGATACCTCAAACACCCTGCCTAAATCACTCTAGGAGCTAAATTTTTAATCTGAAACCGATCTACATGAATTCAATATAAACAAGACAATGTCTAGGATTTCTTTGCTATTCTACACATATAAACAACTATAAATAAGCTTTAACTACGCCTTTATCACTACAATGTTGTGTAAATTTTTTCACCGGTTGTGCAAAGGAGAAACCTTAAACACGCTGCCTAGATTACTAGCGAGTCCTAACATTATTGTCTGAAACCCGATCTAACTTTTAAATTCTAATATTACAACAAATTTAGATTTCTTTGCTATAACACATAAAACAAGATAAATAAGCTTAACTACGCTTTATCCCTACATCATATTGTAAATATTTTACGGTTGTGCAAAGGAGATACCTCAAACACCTGCCTTAATTACCTAGGAGCCTAAATAATATAAATTGTAAAACGATCTAACATGAATACATATTGTAAAAAATTTAGAATTGCTTTCTTAATACACATTAACAATATAAATAAAGCTTGACTACGGCTTTAATCGTCTACATGAATTTGTAAATGTTTTACGGTTGTGCAAAGGAGATACTTCAAACACATGCCTAATTAACCTAGGAGCCCAAATTACTATCTGAAAAAGATCTGACATGAAGAAAAATTATAACAAATTTAAATTTCTTTGCTATTTCACATTTAACAATGTAAATAAACTTGACTACGCTTTATCAAAGCATCAAATTGTAAATTTTTTACGGTTGTGCAAAGGAGATACCTCAAACACCTGCCTAAAGTACCTAGGAGCCCAAATTATTATCTGAAACCGACCCAACATGAATACATATTATAAAAAATTTAGATTTCTTGTGCTATTACACATAAAAAAATAAAAATAATCTTGACTATGCTTTACCACAACATCAAATTGTAATTATTTTACGGTTGTGCAAAGGAGATATTTAAAAACCTGCCTTAATTACCTAGGAGCCAAATTATTATCTAAAACCAATCTAACATGAATACATATTATAAAAAAATTAGATTTCTTTGCTATTTCACATATAACAATATAATAAAGCTTTACTACACTTTATCACTACATTAAATAGTAAATTTTTTCTGGCTGTGCAAAAGGAGATACCTCAAACACCTACCTAAATTAACTAGGAGCCCAAATTTTACATTATCCTGAACAGTCTAACATGAATATTTATTATAACAAATTTAGATTTCTTTGCTATTAAACATATAACGATATAAATAAGCTTGACTACGCTTTATCACTAAATCAAATTTTATATTTTTTACGATGGTGTAGAGCAGATTCCTAAAACATCAGAATAATTAACCTAGGAACCAAAATTATTATCTGAAACCGATCTGACGCGAAAATAAATTATAACAAATTTAGTTTTCTTTGCTATTACACATTTAACAATATAAATATGCTTGAGCACGCTTTATTACTACATAAAATTGTATAATATTTTACGGTTGTGCAAAGAAGAACCAAACACACCTGCCCACATTACCACGGACCCAAATTTATTATCTGAAAACGATCTGTGAATAATACATATTATAAAAATTTATGATGCTCTTTGCTTTACACATATATACACTTAATATAGCTTGACTACGCTTTATCACTACATTAATGTGTAAACATTTTACGGGTTTGCAAAGGAGAAACCTTAAACAACTGCCTAAATTACCTAGGAGCCAAAATTATTATCTAAAACCGATATAACATGAATACATATTATAACAAATTTAGATTTCTTTGCTATTACACATAAAACAATATAAATAAGCTTGACTTCGCTTTATCACAACATCAAATTGTAAATATTTTACGGTTGTGCAAAGGAGATACCTCAAACACCTGCCTAAATTACCTAGGAGCCCAAATTATTATCTGAAACTGATCTAACATGAATACATATTATAACAAATTTAAATATTTTACTTATAACATATAACATATAACATATTGATTACGCTCTATCACTACATAAATGTGTAATTTTGTACGTTGTCGTAAAAGATCCCTCGAAACACCTACACTAATTTACCTAAGGAGACCAATTATTATCTGAAACGATCTAACATGAATACAATATTATATGAAAATTTAGATTCTTTGCTATTACATATATACACAATATAATAAAATAAACCTAGCTTTATCATTACCAATAAAATGTAAATTTTTATGGTTGTGCAAAGGGAATACTCCTTCAAACACCTACCAAGAATTCCTAGAGAACAAATACATTGAATCTGATCGATCTACATGAATACATTATTCATAAAAAATTTCGATTTCTTTGCAATTACACATAAAACAATATAATTTAAGCTTTGCTTCGCTTTATCACTACAATAGATAAATATTTTACGGTTGTGCAAAGGAGATACCCTCAACACCTGCCTAAATTACCTAGGAGCCCAAATTTTATCTGAAACCGATCTAACATTGATACATATTTATTACTATTTTTGCTATTACAATTATTATTTAATATAATTAGGCTTGACTACGCTTTATCAGCACATCATAAATGTGTAAATATTTTAGGTTGTGCACATGGAGATACCTCTAAACCCCTGCCTAAATTCCTAGAGCCCAAATATTATCTGAAACCGAATGCTACATGAATACATATTATACAAATTTATATTCTTTGCTAATTACATATATAACAATATAAATATAGGTATAAATATCACTATACATAAATTGTGTAAATTTTTTACCGTTGTGCAAAGGAGATACCTCTAAACACCCAACCCTAATTTACCTAGGAGACCAAATTTTTATCTGATATCTAACATGGATACATATTATAAAAAATTTAGCTTTCTTTGTTGTTATTACGCATAAAATAATATAAATAAGCTTAACTTTGCTTTATCACTACATAAATTGTAAACAGTTTAGGTTGTGCAAAGGAGATACTTTAACACCTGCCCTAAATTACCTAGGAGCCCCAAATATTAATCTGAAACCGATCTAACAGTAATACATTTTTATAACAATATTAGATTTCTTTTCTATTACATATATAACACTATTAAATAAGCTTGACTATGCTTGATATCACTACATAAATTGTAAATTTTTTACGGTTGTGCATAGGAGACTCCTCAAACACCTGCCTAAATTACCTAGGAGCCAATATTATTATCTAATAAAGACATATATTATGAATACAATATTATAACAAATTTTAGATTTTCTTTGCCTATTAAGCTATAAACAATATACAATAGCGTTGATCACGCTTTATTATCTACATCAAATTGTAAAATATTTTCGGTTGTGCAAAGGCAGATACCTTAAAAACACCATTGCTAAATTTACCAGGGAGGCCCAAATTAATTATTTGAAACCGATCTAACACTCACCAATTTATAACAAATTTAGAATTTCTTTGCTATTAATTACATATTATAACAATATATACGCTTGACTAGCTTGTATCACTTACATAAATGTTTTTTCTCTACGTTCGTTGCAAAGGCAATACCTCAAAGCACTACCTAAATACCTTAAAAAGCCCAATTATTATCTAAAACCCGATATAACATGAATACATATTATACAAATTTAGATTTAGGATTTCTTTGCTATAAAAACATAAAACAATATAAATAGCCCTGACTACGTTTTATTGACTACTACTACGAATTGTAAATTATTTTACTGTTGTGCAATGCGATACCTCAACACTGCCTAATTACCCGTAGAGCCCAAATTATTTTCTGAACCCGATTTAACATAAATACATATTATAACAAATTTAGAATTTCTTTGCTATTACCTATATACAATATAAATACAGCTTGAACTACCGCTTTAATATCACTACATAAATGTTGTAAATTTTTAGGTTGTGCAAAGGAAGATACATCAAACTCCTAAGTAATTAACCTAGAGACCGAATTATATATCTAACCCGATATAACATGAATACATATTATAAAATTTAAGATTTCTTTGCCTATTACACATAAATACAATATAATATAGCTAGAACTACGCTTCATCACACATGAAATTGTATATTTTACGGTTGTGAAAAAAAGATACCTCAAACACCAGTTGTACATAAATTGCGTAAATTATTAATCTTGAAACCGCGTCATATACATATTAAAAAAAGTTTAGATTTTCTTGCTATTACACTTATAACAATAAAAATAACTGAACTACGCTTATAATTAATAAATGTTAAATTTTTTACGGTTGTCGGCAAGGAGATACCTCAAACACCTGCCTAAATTACCTTTTAGCCCAAATTATTATCTGAAACTGATCTAACATCATGCAATTAATATACAAATTAGATTTATTTGCTATTGCACATATAACAATATAAATAAGCTTGGCTACGCTTTATTACTACATAAATGTGTAAGAATTTTACAGTTGTGCAAAGGAGATACCTCAAACCCCTGCCTAAATTAACTAGGAGCCCAAATTATTATCTGAAACCGATCTAACTTGAATACATATTATAACAAATTTAGATTTTTTTGGCTATTTCACAAATATAACAAATATAATAAAAGCAGCGCATTTCCCACATACATTAAATAGTAAATTTTTTCTAGCTGTGCAAAAAAAAACTCAAACACCTACCTTAACTAACGAGGAGCCCAAATTATTATCTGAAACCGATCTAACATGAATAAATATTAATAACAAACTTAGATTATCCTTCGCTATGTTACATTATGATAGACTATTTAAATAAGCTTGACTACGTTTTATCATTACATCAAATTTTATATTTTTTACCTACCTATTTTTTATATTTATATTTATATTTTTATATTTTTTTATATTTTATATTTTAAATTTATATTTATATTTATAATTTTATATTTTTTACCTAGGAGTCTTAATTATTATCTGAAACCTATCTAACACAACAAAAATAAATACAATATCTCAAACAAATTTAGCACTTCTATGCTATTATACAGTATACAATACTTATAACTTGACTACGTTTAATCACTACATAAATGTGCGTAAATGTTTAATCGGTTTGC